>JAJQKJ010002137.1:0-98597 GCA_029574335.1 Rana kukunoris
AGGGTCAGTGTAGGTGATGGTCCTTGTAATGTAGGGTCAGTGATGTAGGTAGGTTCAGTGTATAGAGGGGTCAGGTAGATAGTTAGGGTCAGTGTAGTAGGGTCAGTGGTGTGGTAGGGTCAGTGTGTAGGTAGGGTCAGTGTAGGTAGGTCAGTGATGTAGGTAGTGGTCAACAGTGATGTAGGTAGGGTCAGTGATAGTAGGTAGGGTCAGTGTAGGTAGGGGTCAGTGTAGGTAGGGTCAGTGTAGGTAGGGTCAGTGTAGGTAGGGTCAGTGATGTAGGTAGGGTCAGTGAAAGGTAGGGGAGGGTCAGTGTAGGTAGGGTCAGTGATGTAGGTAGGTCAGTGATGTAGGTAGGGTCAGTGTAGGTAGGGTCAGTGATAGAGGTAGGGGGGTCAGTGTAGGTTAGGGTCAGTGATGTAGGTAGGTTCAGTGATGTAGGTAGGGTCAGTGTATGTAGGTAGGGTCAGTGTAGGTAGGGTAGCAGTAGATCAGTAGGTAGGGTCAGTGTAGGTAGGGTCAGTGATGTAGGAAGGGTCAGTGTAGGTAGGGTCAGTGTATTGTAGCGCCTGGTTACTTTCCAGGGCCGGTGCTCGCGGGTTTTAAATTTAGAAGGAGGGTCAGAGAGTTAACTCTGACCATGCAGTGATTTTTCTAAATTTGGGGTCTCTGTCTCAGCTTTGGCTGTGCTGTGGGCTCATTCTGTCATTCCTGGGATACTGAGCTCATCCCAGGTTGACAGGTGACAGCAGTGTGGGGTCAAGGATTAGGCTGCTGGGTAAGAGGCACCCATCAGGAGGGTTTTGCCTCGCTGTGCATACTGGGGGAGAGTATTTATAGGGACAGACGCCATTGGGCTGGGTCCTTCTTCGTGTGTGGGTCCCACCGACAGGGTGACCATACCGGCGAAATGGCCTTCCAGGCCAGGGTGCGCTTGCCACGCGGTCGGTGTTCCCTGGTTTCTGGACCACGTTGGTCCGGAACTTCTGAGCTGTGGCTGGGCCCCAGTGATCGACTGTGTCCCCTAAATCCAACAGATCCTCCAAGCGTTATTCCTGTTGGGGGAAGCTGTTCAGTGGAAGTCTGCCTGAGGAGTGCCAAGAAGAGCTGGAGATCCAAAAGGGTTTCGACCATCCACGCGGGCATCAAGGTAACCGGGTACTGAGAGGCTGGAACGTCGGTCGCCTATCAGTCGGTAACCTACCAAACTACCTGAGGGGGGGGATCCAGGTGCCAAGTCTAATAAGGAGGATTATCTCCGCTGTTTCAATTACCAGGAGGGTCTGTGGCAGAGACTTTTTCCTAAGGTTCAAGTGACATTCTGGTTGCCAGGCCAGTGAGAGAGGCCTGTCCAGGTGCGCTAATCCCACTCTGGCTGGAGTGGTGAAAGAGACATTACACATGGGAGCAGGACTGTTTACCTATTACTGACACCTGAATCTGCTGTCTTCATTTCTATTAAACCTCTACTCTTCACCAAGTTTTATTGTTTTTTCCCGGGTGGGTAATAAAGAGCACAGAAAAAGACATTCCATTACTACAACTTTCACCAAATACCCCTAGACATCAGAGAAACACGAGGTAACATGCCGCCCAAAAAAAACAGCAGCTCCTTCGAGGGTATGTAGGTCAGGTAGGTCACCGCTCAGCCAAAAAAAAAAAGCCTGCATCACATACACCATCTCTCCCCCCACGGTTTCAGGCCTTGGACTTCGGGCCAAAGCCCCTGGTCTTTTTGTCACCTAGAAACGCCCCTGAGATTACCTATACCCAGGAACAGAGGAATGCAATATATTGCAGCTTCACAGTCCCTAGATATGGTGGTTGCATTAGTTTTACTTTCTTCAGAAGAAAAATCCTTTTCTCTCGTTGTAAATGCCGTTTTATGGACATTCGAAGATAACCGTATAACGCGTCTACCATGGAAGATTATCTGGTAGTTTAGAGGTAAAAATAAGGCTATTAGCAGATTGGCGTAAAAAACAGATAAGGATCCTGCTGGTCACTCATTAGTTCTAATAGTGCGATGAGAACTGTCACCCTGCCCCCCCCCCCCCCCCCCCCATATATATATCTGTGTCCTTGGCTTTTACAAAATTGTTCAGTGGACCAGAGTCACAGGTAAACAGCAAAAAAAAAAATCCTCCTGACACTAAAACCTTCAAATCGAAAGGCAAGCGGGTTCAGAAAGCATCGTAGGAAAGAACAACAACATCACCTTTCCAAAAAAGCTTTCATGGCTGACAGATAAGATAGCGGCTGTTAAAGTTCAATTTATAGAACATACCCGGGTGACGGATTTCTTGGCTACTCTTTTTTTTTATTTTTAGTTTTACGTCCTGTTTTATTTTTTCCATGATTCCTCACTCTTGCTCACCAAAAGTTTTGACATTGCCGGATCTTTACACCTACACTGTATGGCCAAGAGTCTCTGGACACCTAGTCATCCCACCTATGTGGGGTTGTAGGACATCCCTAGTATGTAGGACATCCCTGTTATGTAGGGTGACCACATTTCCAAACTACCATTCAGGGACACCCCCCCCCTTCCCAAAAATCAGCTTGTGCTGTAACGAATCACAGCTCAGTGATTGGACACAAGAGGCGGGACTTATGATTTCTCCAATTACAAGCAGAGGCGGGGACTCTGCTCATCCAGGCTTTTGCGGCCAGGACAAGTACTATCAGTGAGTAAAGCAGTGATGTGACGGCCATTTTTGGGGGCATCAGATTGGCTCGAGGGGGTAGCTGTGTCAGTTTCATTCCGGGACACTGTATTGTCTTGGAATGAAGGTGCCCGGGACAGACCTGCAAAATGCGGGACTGTCCCGGGCAATCCAGGACACGTGGTCACCCTACTGTTATGGCTCCCCCCAACCCTGGCAGGTGATGTGGGATCACCCAAGCTGCGGATTTTTAGGTACCAGTTTGTTTTCACCAGATCTCCTGATGGCGAAGGTGAGCTGGGGACCCTAGTGGCACCAGGTCGGGGTCCTCAAGATTGGCCCACCTAGGGTAGTGGCTGAAACAGGCTGCAGTGTGGAGACTGTTCACAGGGCTGTAGACAAGAGACTAGTCAGGTCAGGAAGTGGTCTTGGCAGGCTAGGGTATAGTCAGATCCAAGCAGGAGGCAGGCAATAGAGTAGCCAGGTCAGGCAGAGTCTTGGGAGGCAAGGGTGTAGTCAGGTCCAGGCAGGGGACAGGCAAGAGAGTATCTATGACTAAGCAGTCGCTATTTTTAATTTTTTCATCCATTGGAGTGCGGCTGTCCATTTCTTTTTCCCTACATTACAGGCAAGAGAGTAGTTGGGTCAGGCAGAGTCTTGGCAGGCAAGGGTGTAGTCAGGTCCAGGCAGGGGACAGGCAAGAGAGTAGTTAGGTCAGGCAGAGTCTTGGCAGGCAAGGGTATAGTCAGGTCCAGGCAGGGGGCAGGTGAGAGAGTAGCTAGGTCAGGCAGAGGTATTGGCAGGCAAGGGTATAGTCAGGTCCAGGCAGGGGACAAGCAAGCTAGTAGTCAGCTCAGGCAGAGTCTTGGCAGGCAAGGGTATACTCAGGTCCAGGCAGGAGGCAGGCAAGAGAGTAGTCAGGTCAGGAAGAGTCTTGGCAGGCATGATTCCTCACTCATGCTCACCAAAAAATTTGAAACCGTTGGACCTGTACACATAACACTGTATGGCCAAGAATCTCTGGATATCTGGTCATCCCACCTATGTGGGGTTGTAGGACATCCCTAGTATGCCCCCCCCCCCCCCCCCCAAACCCGGCAGGTGATGTGGGATCACCCAAGCTGCGGATTTTTAGGTACCAGTTGGTTTTCACCAGATCTCCTGATGGCAGGCAATAGAGTAGTCAGGTCAGGCAGAAGTCTTGGCAGACAAGGGTGTAGTCAGATCCAGGCAGCGGGCAAGCAATAGAGTAGTCTGGTCAGGAAGAAGTCTTGGCAGACAGGGGTCTAGTCAGATCCAGGCAGGGGGTGGGCAAGAGAAGTGTCAGGTCAGGCAGATACTATCATGATACTATCAAGACGGCCCTGAACACAGGGAAATGAATCTCCTGTACTGCGTGGTACCCGGACCGGGCACTATCTGATAGGGGACTGGGGACCCATAATGATAGAACACCGGACTGACAGGAGGAAGAAGAGCTCGGCCACGCTACAGCGGCAGCCTACAGGGAAGAAGGGGAGGTGAGAATAGAAAAAACATAGGGACTAGGGAGGGGGGGAGGAGTAACATGGGTGTAAAAAATTAGTGTATCACTAACGTAGGCTTTGCGTGCGGGGGGTGCTTGGGGGGGCCCCCATTTTGCCAAATTCCTTCAAATGGCCCTGCCAGCAGGTGACAGTGAACAGGTTCTTGCACAGCGGACTTCCGCCTCCTAGGTGCTAGTCCTTGTCTCTTCTTCCAACCTCGAGCCTCCTTCGTGGCTCCACCATGCCTTCCTAGTCCCGTCTTTCTCTCTCTCCTCCCCCGCCTCCAGCCTCCTCTGCCACTGTCATCAGTGAACAGTTGAGACTGGAAGGCTGCACAGCTCAGGACGGAGGGAAGGAGGAGGAGCTGGCCAAATGAACTTTGTATGTTAAACTGCAGGTGATTGGTTGTTAGGACACAGGGTGGTCCTAAGCAACCATCACCAGCTTTGACAATATGAAAAGTTACTCTGCCAGCTCCTGCCCTCTGCCCAGAACTGTTCTGCCTCCCAGTCTCTGCTGTGTAAAACAGATAGGACACTGCTATGGGAGGGAACAGGGGGCCAGAGGTTACTGCTATAGGGGAAAGGGGGGGTGCAGAAGACATCACTGTATGTGTGTGGAGAGGTAATGTGATGGGGGCAGAGGACACTTTTATGGGCAGGCTAACCACCATAGCAGTGTCCTCTACCACCCTTCACATCAAACCCCCCCCCCCCCCCCGGACCCTGCCTTCTGAGTGCAACGCACTCTCGTGCACTGCCTTCTGAGCGCAGCGGCCTCCTGAGCCCTGTCTTCTGAGCGCAGCGCACTCCTGAGCCCTGCCTTCTGAGAGCGCAGCGCACCCCTGAGCCCTGCCTTCTGAGCGCAGCCCTGCCCTTTGAGCGCAGCGCACCCCTGAGCCCTGCCCTTTGAGCGCAGCGCACCCCTGAGCCCTGCCCTTTGAGCGCAGTGCACCCCTGAGCCTGCCCTTTGACGCACCCCTGAGCCCTGCCTTTTGAGCGCAGCGCACCCCTGAGCCCTGCCTTTTGAGCGCAGCGCACCCCTGAGCCCTGCCTTTTGAGCGCAGCGCACCCCTGAGCCCTGCCTTTTGAGCGCAGCGCACCCCTGAGCCCTGCCTTTTGAGCGCAGCGCACCTCTGAGCCCTGCCTTTTGAGCGCAGCGCACCCCTGAGCCCTGCCTTTTGAGCGCAGCGCACCCCTGAGCCCTGCCTTTTGAGCGCAGCGCACCCCTGAGCCCTGCCTTTTGAGCGCAGCGCACCCCTGAGCCCTGCCTTTTGAGCACAGCGCACTCCTGAGCCTTCACTTCTCAATGTAATGCACTGGTGAACCCTGCATTCTCTGCATAACACACTTTTAAACCCTGCACGCTTTCCGGCTGAAAGATTCTTGGCACTGTGAGTCGTGTAACTTTTGTTGGAACTATATCGAGTGTGCAGTCGGTTGCATGATCTTGTGGCAGAAGATCGTGGGATGGCCTGACGACGCTTATCAAGTCTGTGGCAGAGACTTTGTCGAGCTTCACACCAGCTGCTAGGCCGGTGAGAGTAGGAATATCTGGTGGTTGCTGAAATCCAGTGTGGAGCCGAGTTAATCCTCTGGATTCAAGTTGTACCCGTGACCCGCAAAGCAAAAGTACTTGAGTCTTTCCCTGTCCCTATACCCCTCTGTTGGAGAACTTTGCCTAATAAAACCCTTGAAAGAGACTTTGGCCCGGATTCACAGACATCGGCGCACATTTAATGCCGCCGTAGCGTATCTCTCCGACGCAGCGCGGAGAGGCAAGCATGGAATTCACAAAGCAAATGCTCCCAACGTTGCACCAGCGTGGCGTATATTTCGTAGGCGTAAGCCGAAGTAGGTGGAAGTGGGCGTGATCCATGCTAATGAAGCGTAACCCCATGCAAATGATGGACCGGGCGGCAGACAAGTACTTAAAACGAACTGCGCATGCGTCAAGACGTGGACATATCCCCATGCGCACAACCACGTCGGAACAACTGCCTAAGATACGCCGGATCACTGTGTACGCCGTGAAAGTAACCTACGCCCAGACGGACCCACGTCGGCCCATATTCACAGACGTCCAACGTACAATACGTAGGCTTGTGTTCCCTGGTCCATACCTTTGCATGGGTTGCGCCTCATCTATGGGGAATAACTTTACGGTGGACGTAAAACTTGCGCAAACCACGTATATCGTGAATCGCCGTATTTCCCTCATTTGCATATGTGAATGCCTAATCAATGGGAGAAGCAACATACCTCCAGACCATATTCGCGCCCACGCCGGCGTAAGTAAGATACGTCGGGGTACGATGACCTATTTTTAGGGGTATCTTGGTTTGTGACTCTGGCGCACACATACGCCGGACGCATATCTACTCTACGCCGGGAAAAGGTGAGTTACGTCGGCGTAAGTGCTTTGTGAATCCGGGTCTTTGTGTTTGGTGCGTACATTTCTTATGGACAACTCTTCAAGGACAACCCCTGAAACGAGCGTATGGAACAGGAAGGTAACGGCAGGCCCAAAATCCAAACCAGTAGCTCCTTCGGGGGTAGTGTTACACTAGTAAAAAAATAATCTGGTCACTTATATTAAAGGTCTCTCATGTACCCAGGCCATGGTATGTTTAGTAGTAGTACTTGGTCCCAATCGTTCGGACTTGTTGTTGTGTAATGTTGAAGGCATTTTGTAGCTTCTCTCAGCCACTTCCTCAGTTTTAATGAGTGTCAGGAATGTTTGTCGGGAATGTTTTTGTGGAAGTGCTATGGACTAGTTTTGTAAACTAATTGTTTCCTGCCATATCTCGGTAAGCTAAAGGGAAAAGGACTCTTGGGAATGTTGTAGAATCGGCACATAATTTGTGAGGCAACTCAAGAGTGGCTCATCAATCTTTTGGCCTTCACTTACTGACCATGGGCCAGATTCTCTAAGAATTCCGGCGGCGTAGCGTAACCCAGTTACACTACGCCGCCGCATCGTACTAGAGCAAGTGCTTTATTCTCTAAGCACTTGCTCCGTAGGTTTCGCCTGCGTCGCGTAAATCGCGCAGCGTAAACCCGCGCAATTCAAATGGGGCGGCTTGTATTTAAATTAAGCGCGCCCCCGCGTCGAATGAACCAGCCCAGTGCGCATGCTCCAGCTCACGTCGGAAAGCGTCGTTGAAACCGACGTCAAAACGACGTGATCGACGCTTACGCAATGCCCTATTCGCGAACGAGTTAGTAAAACGACGTAAGCGACGGAAAAAGCCGACGCTGACCCGACGCCATACTTAACATGGCATCCGACGGGACCCGACGGGACCCGACGGCATCCGACGGTACTTCGTAAGGTTACTCCACATAGAAGCTGGGGTAACCTTACCCGGACAAAAACGACGTACGCGACGACGGGGCGGCGTAAAAGCGATAGAGAATCGGCGTACTACCGCATTTGCATATGCAAATGCGAAAACAACGTAAAGGCCACCTAGTGGCCGGAGTTGTCATTACACCTACGATCCGCAAGTGTAATGGTTTTACACTTGTCGGATGTAGAAGCGTATCTATGCAAAAGTGATGCTTAGCATCACACGCATAGATACGAGGCAAAAAAAAAAGGCGATACGACGGGGTATCTGAGATACTCCGTCGTAACGCCGCTGAGAATCTGGCCCCATGAGTCAAAATCAACCAAAATTAGACTTGTGTGTTGTGTTCTGCAAGTCAGAGTCAACAGATATTGTCCAAAGCTAGATTCCATATGTAGCGCCTTGCTTCTGTTGAGTAGGCGCTATTTTGTAAATTGACATAGGCTCTTTACCATGTGATCAGCTGTGTCCAATCACAGCTGATCACATTGTACTCCAGGAAGTGGCTGTTATCGGCTTCTCCTTTATTCGCTCTGACAGGGAGCGAGTAGAGGAGAGCCGGATGAGCGGCTCTCTTGATGGCGAAGGCCTGTGCTGATAATCAGCGTATTAATTATCAGTGCAGACCCATCTGCAGTGCCCAGAAGGATGGCCACATGTGCCTACCTAGAGTGCCAATGCGTGACCACCTGGGATGCCAATAAGTGCCTCCTCATCAGTGCCACCTATCAGTGCCCATCAGTGCTGCATATCAGTGCCCATCAGTGCTGCATTTTGGTGCCTTATCAGTGTCGTCTATCAATGCCCATCAGTGCTGCATATTGGTGCCTCATCATCAGTGCCACCTCATCACTGCCATATATCAGTGCCGCCTATCAATGCCCATCAGTGCTGCTTATCAGTGCCACCTGTTGTGTTGTTTTTTTTTTTTTAAGTTTCTGATTAGAGCCACAGGCTCTAATAGGCTTCAAAATAGGGTGGGCTCGGAGCGCAGAGAATTGCGCCATGAGCCCACCCAGGTGTTACACCAGCGTATGAATATTCGCTGTTGTAAAATTGATCCTCTATCTGCCCAATCAGAAGCAGGTCTGAGACCAGTTTTCCAATTGGCCGAAAAGAGAAGAGTCACAATTGGCAGCTGAGGAGGAGGGAGGAAAACGGAAACCGCCGATGCTCATGGAGAGCAGGGAAAGGGAGAGCTGCCGCTGCCGAGGAGCAAGGAAAGCCACCAGTGAAGCGCCGCACAGATAGGGTAAGTGCACCTGACCCGCCCTCCGACCAAGCACTGTGAGGGGGTGGTCCTGTTTGCCACCCCCGCCCCCCAAAAAATAGCACCGGCCGCCACTGGTGTGGGGGATGGACTGACTGGAGGAAGAAATGGCCCCCTATTCAAAAAACATTTTAACAGAACTGTTCCTTTTGTGCTGTCATTGCGCTCAATTTCCATCCAATTATTTTCCACTCCGCGAACCCGCTGAATATTTTTCTATTTATAACTGAATTTATGGGAGGTCAGGTGAGTCCTCACACTGTGTTAGAACAATACTTTGTTTTGCATAGTTTGGAACATGTTGCTTGTGCGCACTGAAATGAAAACGATTCATCGACCATGATTATTCTGCATCACCCACACAAAGGAGATAAAAGACTTCCTTTTTAATTTTTTTTTAGAACTATTCATTCTCTGAGATGAAAACATAAAGATTCCAACATTTATTGATTTGCAAATGATTTAGAGTTCATGCCAGAACATGAGCGAAGGTCGTGGTTAAGGACTACAAACTGTACGGAGAACCCGAGACAAACACAAAGTAGTTCCGTCGCTGTGTGGCGACGCGTTTCGAATGGCACAAAATTGTTTCCTCACTTGGCCAAAGGAGCATTCGGGTGGTCAGGTACTGATGTTACTTGGCTCACCATCGACAATCCAAATTCATTCCAGATGGTGTTCAGTAGGGTTTGAGGTCTGGGCTCTGTGCAGGATAACTGAGTTTCTATACCCATCGCACACATACAGTGGAACCTCGGATTACGAGCATAATCCGTTCCAGGAGAATGCTCGTTGTCATGGACCTGGAGATACCAAAGTGTCTCTACTTAACATCTGTTACACAGGAAGGGTGGCTAATAAATCATAATTCATGTATTGCAGAAGATGAGACATTGTGGATAGTACATATTGCAGGATGTCTTGGGATATTATCAGGTGTAAATATCTTCTGTCTGAAGATGTGGGTTGAAACTGAATCTGAATCTAAACCTCTCCTTAGGTATGCTAATGCACCACCAGCCATTTCTCTATTCCTAAAGGTTAATTGATCTATTGTGTGTGTGAATAGGACCTGTGTTTACCCTTAAGAGATTGTGTATTGTATAGTGGGGAATTGCAGACGAGACGCCTAGTCCAGTGTTTTTCAACCTTTTTTGTGCAAAGGCACACTTTTTTCATGAAAAAAATCACGAGGCACACCACCATGCTGCATCCGCGATAAGAGCCGCTCGGGACGCTTTCATGAGAAAGCCAGCGACTGTCTGTAAAAAAACAATACCAAGGTTATGGCTGATATCTTTAGCCATAACCCCAGGCAAACAATTTAAAATCTGTAATTTTGTGCTCTTGTGAAAAAAAAAAAAAACCTACATAACACTCATTCCATTGCAGACATGGTGATTTAATATTTTTTTATATAGTATAGATGGGTTATGTGAGTTATTATTGATAATGATAACTGTATACTTCAATACTGCAGTTTGGCCGCAGCGCCGGTGTATCGGTTTTCATGTGGTTTCTCATAAACTTCTATTATGTCTTAATTTTTGGTACATTTTCTGAAAGCACACCAAAAAGGAGGGACATAAAATAAGTCTGAGAAACCACATGAAAACCGCAGGTACACTGCGATACACCTGCACTGCGGCCAAACTGCAGTATTGAAGTATACAGTTATCATTATCAATAATAGCCCACATAGCCCATATTACATTTAAAATAAATCACCATGCCTGCAATGAAGTCAGTCACTGTGAAAGTGCCACGTGTCATGTATTTTTTTTTTTTTATAATATATACACCCATGCCTGTTACACTTTTCACATTTATAGTGTCATCTCACCTATTAATCGTTCTTCTTCAACCACTCTTTCTTCTTCCCCTACTCGTTCCTCTTCCCCCTCAGGCAAAGGCGCGCCAGGCAGAGTCTACTGGCTCTCACGTCTGCGGCTGTCACGTAACACATAACAGTGCGTGCGCCCGATCCTCCCATAGCAACCGATGACGTCATCGGTTGGCAAGATGCGATCGGAAGGCCCCGCACAGCCAGCACAGCTTCCAGAGTGCCGGGAAGTGAGTTTAACACAGCGGACTGGCACCACTGTAAAGAGTGACGCATGTTAACAAAGTGCCCAGCAGATAGCAGCCATAGCTGCCCATATTAGGGGTCATTTTGCCGCGGCACACCTGGGGACTCTTCACGGCACACCAGTGTGCCGCGGCACACTGGTTGGGAAACGATGGCCTAGTCACCTCGTCAGGCTACATTATTAGATAATTGGCTCATGTTACTTATTGTTCTGATTGCTTCATTGTAGTAATTACCTCCTCTCTATGCGGAGCCAAGCTGGCGAGATAACGTATTCTGTTACAATTGGTGATTAAGTCATGTTGGGTGGATCGGTGCCGAAATGTCTCTGTATGGAAGCCCCAGTGTGTGGAAAGGGGGGTGGAGATTTCATTGTTCTTTGATTGATGACAAGCTTGTAAACTGTATAAAAGTGTGCTGTGTACTTTCAATAAAAAGAGTCCTGTTTGAACATACATACAGCCTGTCTGGTGTGTGTTCTAATGGGTCCGATAGGCACATAGCTGTAGGTCGGATCCTGAACCTTGGATGACTGGACCATCAGACGTTGCCATCGGCAATCTGAACCAATAGAAAGCAGAGGAGTGTCGGAGAGCAGAACCGAGCGAGCAAGGGTCTCGTCACACTCGTAATCCAAAGTACTCGCATATCAAAGCGAGTTTCCCCATTGAAGTCAATGGAAATGAAAATAATTTGTTCCGCATTCACTTCAATGGCATGCGATACCACATGTGGCCAGAGGCGGGGGGCGCAGGAGAGCCTTGAAAACAGCCGGAAAGGCCTTAGGACAGCTCGGCAATCCTCGGAAAGTCTCCAGAACGTAGTATTTCCAAACGGCTCCACTCGGCTCTGGCGTCCCCCCACCTCTGGCTAAACGCGGTACTGCACACCACTTTGGCCTGAATCCTGCTTGTTTTGTGAGATAGCGCTCGCAACCTGATTGAGGAGTTTTTGAAAATACAGTGCCCGTATTGCGAAAAGCTCATTACCTGCGTTACTTGCAATCCGAGGTTCCAATGTATACTGTATGAGCTTGTTGGACTTCTAATTCTAAAATGATGGCCATTAATATAGAGTCTGCCCTATTTTGTGACTATACCATCCTCCACTCTTCTGGGAAGCCTTTCCTCAAGATTTTGGAGGACGTCTGTGGGAATTTGTCCCATATGTGAGGTCAAGTACTGGTGTTCGATGAGAAGACCCGCTCACAATCGGCCTTCTAATTCATCCCAAAGGTGTTCGGTAGGTTTGAGGTCATGACTCTGAGCAGGATAATCGAGATCCTCCACACCAAATTGGTAAACCAAATCTTCATAGGGCTGGTGACACTCTTCTGAGAAGGCTTTATACAAAATGATGGAGTGGGTCTGTGTGTTTCTGTCTGAATATTTGTGATCCTTCAGGCAAAGGAGCATTTATGGTCAGGTACTGAGTTATCTTTCTATCGGCATCCCAGTCCATCTCCAAGGTGCTCAGTAGGGTTGAGGTCAGGGCAGGACATTTGAGTTACTCCACACTAAACTGGTCAACCATGTCTATATGAAGCTGTCTCCACTCTTCTGGAAATGGAAGGGTTTCCTACAAAACCTTGGATTGTGTTTGTGGAAATGTGTACCCATTTGGCCAAAGGAGCATTGGTGAGGTCATGTACCGATTCTGGATAAGAAGAGTTGCCTCACAATGTATTTCATCCCAAAGGGATTCAGTAGGGGTGAGGTCATGGCTGTCACAGAGCTGCCTGTTAGGGGAACCCTATAAGGACACTCAAGTTTCTCCACACCAAATTGGTCAAACCAAATTTTCATTGAGCTAGTGCCACTCTTTTGAGAAATTTTTATACAAAATGATGGAGTGGGTCTGTGTATCTGTCTAAATATTTGCGTTTCCTTCGGCCAAAGGAGCATTTGTGAGGTCAGGTACTGAGTTATCTTTCTATCTGCATCCCAGTGCATCTCAAAGGTGTTCAGTAGGGTTGAGGTCAGGGCTCAGTTCAGGACACTCAAGTTCCTTCACACCAAACTGGTCAAACGTGCCTATATGAAGCTGTCTCCACTTTCTAGAAATGGAAGGGCTTCCTACAAAACTATGGATTGTGTCTGTGGAAATTTGTGCCCCATTCGGCCAAAGGAGCATTGGTGAGGTCAGGTATTGATATTGGATGAGAAGACTTGGCTCGGAACCCATTTCATCCCAAAGGTGTTCAGTAGGGTTGAGGTCAGCGCTCAGTGCAGGACATTTGAGTTACTCCACACCAAACTGGTCAAACCCATGTCTATATGAAGCTGTCTCCACTCTTCTGGAAATGGAAGAGTTTCGTACAAAACCTTAGATTGTGTTTGTGGAATTGTGTGCCCATTTGGCCAAAGGAGAATTGGTGAGGTCATGTACCGATACTGGATAAGAGGACTTGGCTCACAACGTATTTCATCCCAAAGGCGTTCAGTAGGGGTGAGGTCATGGCTCTCACTAAAAAGATACAAGAGAGCGCCTATTGGGGGAACCCTATAAGGACACTCAAGTTCCTCCACACCAAATTGGTCGAACCAAATCTTCATGGACCTAGTGCCACTCTTCTGAGAAGGCTTTATACAAAATGATGGAGTGGGTCTGTGTGTCTCTGTCTGTATTTGAATTCTCTCTTCAGCCAAAGGAGCATTTATGAGTTGTCTTTCTTCGGCATCCCCCTCAGTCATCTCAAGGGTGTTCAGTAAGGTTGAGGTCAGGGCTCAGTTCAGAACACTCAAGTTCCTTCACACCAAACTGGTCAAACCGTGTCTATATGAAGCTGTCTCCACTTTTCTGGAAATGGAAGGGCTTCCTACAAAACTATGGATTGTGTCTGTGGAAATTTGTACCCATTCGGCCAAAAGGCATTGGTGAGGTCAGGAATTGATACTGGACGAGAAGACTTGGCTCACAACACATTTCATCCCAAAGGCAGGCGTTCAGTAGGTTTGGTAAGGTCAGAGCTCAGTGCAGGACATTTGAGTTACTTCACACCAAACTGGTCAACCCATATCTATATGAAGCTGTCTCCACTCCTCTAGGAAATGGAAGGGTTTCGTACAAAACCTTAGATTGTGTTTGTTGAAATTTGTACCCATTTGCCAAAAGAGCATTGGTGATGTCAGGAATTGATACTGAACGAGAAGACGTGGCTCACAACCCCTGGGCCGATCCTAGGGTCACAGACGTCTGGGTGCAGAAATATTTTTGGCGCCCCCCACATGGCGTGGTCATCTTACTAACTCCTCCCCTGTACACAGTGGTACAGTGGTGCAGTGAGTAGCACTTTCGCCTAGCAGCAAAAGGTTCGCTGGTTCGAATCCCGACCACAACACCATCTGCCTGGAGTTTGCATGTTCTCCCTGTGTCTGCGTGGGTTTCCTCCGGGTACTCCGGTTTCCTCCCACACTCCAAAGACATGCTGGTAGGTAAATTGGATTTTGTCCAAAAATTGGCCCAGTATATATGTATATATGTGTGTATGACTGTGTGTCCCTAGCGTGTCATGATCCTACGGGGTAAAAATGACCGCACCAGCCAAGCAGACACTGGCTGGAAAAAGCGCCCAGAGGCGATTCAGTTCGCATGTGTAGCGCTATACAAGTCAGTCATTCATTCAGATTCATTCATTCATTCAGACACATGTTTCTATGGCTACGACTCAAACACAGTGTTCCTCTCTAAGAAGTCTTCATTAGTGTCCCCCATCAGAGCCCCCCCCCACAGCATTACCCCCCATCAGAGTCCCCCCACAGCAGGTGTTCCCATCAGAGCCCCCAGATCAGGTGTCCCCATAGATCAGTTCTTGTCCAATAGATCCCTGTAGCACGGGCGTGCTAGGATCAGAAGCATATTAAAGGGGGCAGGGCATACGTGGCATCTTTGGTCACTTGGAGGGTGGCACTCGGAGAGCATTTCTGGGAGTGCACGCGATGATTGGCAGCAGCTCCGGCCAACCCAGAAGCCTCTCATCACACCGCCTATGGGAGAGGAGCCGACACACGCAGAGAGGGCGGGGCAGACAGGAGACTGCTCCACGCGCACCGGACAGAATTAATTAGTGGAACCTAGTACCGGAACGTGTTCCGGTACTAGGCTCCGCTGTAGTACCCAGCCCGGATTCCAGGGAGGTATGCACTCTTGTCAGTTGCCTGCGGAGAGAGCAAGCGGGATGGGGAACCGCAGCACCCGCTACATGCGCTCTGCCTCTGGACACAGACAAGCAGGAGGGGGGGGAGCACTTGGAGCTTCGACGCCCCCACCTCTGCGGCGCCTGGGTGCGGAGCACCCCGTGCACCCTGCCTAGGATCGGCCCTGCACAACCCATTTCATCCCAAAGGCGTTTAGTAGGGTTGACGTCATGGCTTTAAGGGGAACCCATAAAGGGACTCGCGTTTAATAACTTGGATGAGCAGATTTTTGTTATATTTTATGCTGTGGACTTGCTGAAGAAAAAGTCCTTATGCAATGAAGTGTGTGTTTGTTTGTTTTTTTACTGATCTATATATTTGGAATTCTTTCCCCAGACAGATAAGTATTCAGGGGGGGGGGGGGCTGTGATGGTATGTATGTGCAGTGTAGCGTAGCGTTGGCATGTGTCGGAGAAGAAGTGTGAATATTTTCAATTCTGCCGTTTTTCTTCACTGAATCTTTCACATATTTATTGTATTTTTGCTGAATGCTTTGAGATTCGTAAGGCTGCTTCTGTTATTCACATCGATACAAAAATAAAGCGAAGAGAAATAAATCAAGAGTTACTGCCGGCCGGCTGTGAAAGCAAAGACATCTTGAAGAGGCTTGTTTTGGACTCTGCTTTGTGTTACCAGTCCTCTTACCATCTGCATTCCGGAGGCTCACAGTGGGGGACTCGGGGGGCCTCTGTGGAGTCTTTCAGTGATGGGAATGAAGATCTGCTTATCTGTAGGAACAGGTCTTCCAAAGTAGAAATGTGAGTGTTTTGGACATATTGATGATCATTTAACATCAATTGGGGAAGTCACCATGAGATCACTACCATGCATGCGTGTGACCACTATCCCATCTTGTTTTCTGTCATCGCGTTGTTGGGTTCAGGTCTATCGATCGTGTTTTTCTGTCATCGCGTTGTTGGGTTCAGGTCTATCGATCGTGTTTTCTGTCATCGCGTTGTTGGGTTCAGGTCTATCGATCGTGTTTTCTGTCATCGTGTTGTTGGGTTCAGGTCTATCGATCGTGTTTTCTGTCATCGCGTTGTTGGGTTCAGGTCTATCGATCGTGTTTTCTGTCATCGCGTTGGGTTCAGGTCTATCGATCGTGTTTTCTGTCATCGCGTTGGGTTCAGGTCTATCGATCGTGTTTTCTGTCATCGCGTTGTTGGGTTCAGGTCTATCGATCGTGTTTTCTGTCATCGCGTTGTTGGGTTCAGGTCTATCGATCGTGTTTTCTGTCATCGCGTTGTTGGGTTCAGGTCTATAGATCTTGTTTTCTGTCATCACGTTGTTGGGTTCAGGTCTATCGATCGTGTTTTCTGTCATCGCGTTGTTGGGTTCAGGTCTATCAATCTTGTTTTCTGTCATCACGTTGTTGGGTTCAGGTCTATCGATCGTGTTTTCTGTCATCGCGTTGTTGGGTTCAGGTCCATCGATCGTGTTTTCTGTCATCGCGTTGTTGGGTTCAGGTCTATCAATCTTGTTTTCTGTCATCACGTTGTTGGGTTCAGGTCTATCGATCGTGTTTTCTGTCATCGCGTTGTTGGGTTCAGGTCCATCGATCGTGTTTTCTGTCATCGCGTTGTTGGGTTCAGGTCTATCGATCGTGTTTTCTGTCATCGCGTTGTTGGGTTCAGGTCTATCGATCGTGTTTTCTGTCATCGCGTTGTTGGGTTCAGGTCTATCGATCGTGTTTTCTGTCATCGCGTTGTTGGGTTCAGGTCTATCGATCGTGTTTTCTGTCATCGTGTTGTTGGGTTCAGGTCTATCGATCGTGTTTTTCTGTCATCGCGTTGTTGGGTTCAGGTCTATCGATCGTGTTTTCTGTCATCGCGTTGGGTTCAGGTCTATCGATCGTGTTTTCTGTCATCGCGTTGGGTTCAGGTCTATCGATCGTGTTTTCTGTCATCGCGTTGTTGGGTTCAGGTCCATCGATCGTGTTTTCTGTCATCGCGTTGTTGGGTTCAGGTCTATCGATCTTGTTTTCTGTCATCACGTTGTTGGGTTCAGGTCTATCGATCGTGTTTTCTGTCATCGCGTTGTTGGGTTCAGGTCCATCGATCGTGTTTTCTGTCATCGCGTTGTTGGGTTCAGGTCTATCGATCGTGTTTTCTGTCATCGCGTTGTTGGGTTCAGGTCTATCGATCGTGTTTTCTGTCATCGCGTTGTTGGGTTCAGGTCTATCGATCGTGTTTTCTGTCATCGCGTTGTTGGGTTCAGGTCTATCGATCGTGTTTTCTGTCATCGTGTTGTTGGGTTCAGGTCTATCGATCGTGTTTTCTGTCATCGCGTTGTTGGGTTCAGGTCTATCGATCGTGTTTTCTGTCATCGCGTTGGGTTCAGGTCTATCGATCGTGTTTTCTGTCATCGCGTTGGGTTCAGGTCTATCGATCGTGTTTTCTGTCATCGCGTTGTTGGGTTCAGGTCTATCGATCGTGTTTTCTGTCATCGCGTTGTTGGGTTCAGGTCTATCGATCGTGTTTTCTGTCATCGCGTTGTTGGGTTCAGGTCTATAGATCTTGTTTTCTGTCATCACGTTGTTGGGTTCAGGTCTATCAATCTTGTTTTCTGTCATCACGTTGTTGGGTTCAGGTCTATCGATCGTGTTTTCTGTCATCGCGTTGTTGGGTTCAGGTCCATCGATCGTGTTTTCTGTCATCGCGTTGTTGGGTTCAGGTCTATCGATCGTGTTTTCTGGCAGAAAAATTCTGAAATTTGCACGTTATAAGATGTATAGAAACTTACCAATTCCATAGCTATCGATCTTCTGCTTGAATACCAACCAGTCTACATACAACCTCCATTTTTAAAAGAGTGCTTCCTGCTGCTACCTAGCTCAGGTTTTTAGGAGCCTCGGGCACACTCCGTACCGCCATCATGAATCTTTGTGTCACGTACCTTACCAGAGGCCGAAGTGCTGAGAGGGCTTCCCTTACGACCAAGTGCAGAACGCCCCCTGGAGGTGACACAGGGAGTGTTCGGCCCAGAGATGCAAGGGTTGCCAGCTGCGACTTGCTGAGTGATGTTGGAGATCAGCTGTATGACAGGATACGTAGTCAGGCAGGGGTACCTCGGAAGTACCAGATGAGGTAGACTGGCAGGAAGACCCAGGGGCGGAGTCAGGAGCCAAGCCGGTAGGGTGACCACGTGTCCCGGATTGCCCGGGACAGTACCGCATTTTGCAGGTCTGTCCCGGGCACCTTCATTCCAGGACAATACAGTGTCCCAGAATGAAACAAACAGCCACCCCCCCCCCAGGCCAAATTGATACCCCAAAAAAAGGCAGCCACATCACTGCTTTACTCAATGACAGTACTTGTCCTGGCCGGGAATGCCTGGAGGAGCACAATCCCCGCCCTCTGCTGTGATTGGACAAATCATAAATCCTGCCTCTTGTATCCAATCACTGTGCTGTGATTCGTTACAGCACAAGCTGATTTTTAGGAAGGAGGGTGTCCCTGAATTGTAGTTTGGAAATGTGGTCACCCTACAAGCCGATAGTCATGCACATGAAGCAGGAAGAGACGGGAACAGGTCAGGAGGCGAGCCGAGGTCATACACAGGAACCAGCAGACAGGAGCAGGACAAAGGATAAGCCGAGAGACAAGCCAGGGGTCATGCACGGAGAAGTCTGGTCAGGCAAGCCGGGTCGTCAACGGGAACTCCAGGAACAAGAACACAAGGTACAGGAACTCAGGAAAACATCCAGGGCTGAACATCGTGCAGCAGTTGGTCGCTGCTGCAGCAAGATTTAAATAGGGCGCCGACGCCAGGAGTCCCGCCTGCATTGCGTGCGTACTGGTGCACACGCATGCGCAGTAAAGTATAATGAGTTCACAGTGTTGTTGCTCGTGTGTGCGCGCAATAGATTGACTTTATTGAGAAATACAGGCTCTTATATACAATTTAGGATACTGCAGTAACCACAGGAGATATGGGTTCACGTGTCCATTTAGACGTCCGTGACGTAGAGCAGCCAGACATAGTAAATCGGGGATATTGAGTTGACACTACCATGCTATGTCCTTCCTGATGAAGCCTGCGCTGATTGTCTGGTGATAGGCATAGACATTATGACGTGATTGTACCTGGAAGCCGCTGGCGGCCACTGCTTCTCCATCCACATTTTTGACAGAGATGGTAAATCGGGGTCATTGAATTGATGTCCAAAAATGTCCTCTGCATTCTTCCTGATGAAGCCTGCACTGATTGGCAGGTGAAATACTTCGGCCCGGATTTACAAAGCACTTACGCTGACGTATATCCGGATACGCCGCTTAAATACAAATATGCGCCGTCGTATCTGTGCGCCGAACCCACAAACTTAGATACGCCTAAAAACTGACTTCAACCCACCGACGTAACTTGTCTACGCCGGCGTAGAGTGGGCGCATATTTACGCTGGACGCATGTGGCGCTCCCATTGATTTTCTATTCAAATAGGCAAATGAGGGGGATACGCCGCTTCACGAACGTACTTGCGCCCGGCGCATGATTTACGCTGTTGGGCGTAAGTTTTACGTCCGGCGTAAAGTTATTCCCCATAGATGAGGCGCAACCCATGCAGAGGTATGGACCAGGGAACACAAGCCTACGTATTGTACGTTGGGCGTCTGTGAATATGGGCCGACGTGGGTCTGGCTGGGCGTAGGTTACGTTCACGGCGTACACAGTGATCCGGCGTATCTTAGGCAGTTGTTCTGACGTGGTTGTGCGCATGCGCACGGGGATACGTCCATGTCCCGACGCATGCGCAGTTCGTTTTAAGTACTTGTCTGGCGCCCGCCCCATCATTTGCATGGGGTCACGCTTCATTAACATTGATCACGCCCACTTCCACTTACGCCGGCTCACGCCTACGAAATATACTCTATACCGGCGCAGAGTTGGGAGCATTTGCTTTGTGAATTCCATGCTTGCCTCTTCGCGCTGCGCCGCCGTAGCGTTAAAGAGATACGTTACGGCGGCATAAGTATGCGCCGATGTATGTGAATCCGGGCCATAGACTTTTTGTTCGTCATCATGCCTGGGAGCCGTTTGCCGGCCACCGCTTTCTCCATCCAAATATTTGACAGAGTTAGTAAATCGGGGTCATTGATTTCACACTACAATGCTATGTCCTTTGCAGGGATGGACTGGCCATTGGGACTACAGGGAGTTTCCCGGTGGGCCGATGGCTCAGTGGGCCGGCTTCAGTGACAGCGGACCGCCGCCCCCCTCTGCTCCTCTCCCTTCCCACAGCGCTCACCTGGGGGGAACAAAGAGGCAGGGAAAGGACCAGAGGAGCAGGGGGAATGACAGAGGAGCATGGGGGGAAGGGACAGACAGCTGACTCAACAGCTATGACCTGGGAGTTTCTCACTTCTGCCTAATCTTGTCCCATAAGTGGGGTACAGAACTGATTCTTTGCCCTGGGTGAAATAATGTCTAGCTTCCCCACTGGTACTGCCTATAAGAGTACCAGTACCAGCCGTTCTACTCTAATAAAGTAGTGGCTAGTGGCTAGTGAAGGGGGAGAGGGGGCTTGGGTGGCCAGGGGGGGGGGGGGGGGTGGGTGCGGGATTTGTCCGGCTGCCATGGGAGAGACCTGTCAAAGTGGGCCAGTCTGGATGAAGTCCAGGGCCAAATTTCTGTCTCAGTCCAGCCCTGGTCCTTTGCATTCTTTCTGATGAAGCCTGCACTGATTGGCAGGTGAAACACGTAGACTTTTTCTTCGTCACCATGCCTGGGAGCCGTTTGCCGGCCACCGCTTCTCCATCCAAATTTTTGACAGAGTTAGTAAATCGGGGTCATTGATTTCACACTACAATGCTATGTCCTTTGCATTCTTCCTGATGAAGCCTGCACTGATTGGCAGGTGAAACACGTAGACTTTTTCTTCGTCATCATGCCTGGGAGCCGTTTGCCGGCCACCGCTTCTCCATCCACATTTTTGACAGAGTTAGTAAATCGGGGTCATTGATTTTTATCACCACAATGTCCAAAAATGTCCTTTCTGTTTCACGTTGCCTTCTCCGCTTCATGATTTTGATGGAGGAGCGGTGAGATTTGGTGAGCCTTTAAGTGCCGATTAATAAACGGCGCGAATCGCGATCCAATCGGCGTGAATGATGCAGTGTTTGTGTGCGCCGAAGTCGTAAGTGGATTCCAACACCTTTGTTTATTTTCGACTGCCACTGATGAGCTACTTCCTATTCTTTGCTGTGCGCACAGATAGACTTGGCTTTGCCTCCATCGCCACTATCGCTTCAATTATTTATTAGGAGTGACGGCTTGAATGTATGGATGCCGTGAAGATCGTTTAAGATTCATAGTTCCAAACACGGAGTTTATTATGGATGACATTTTCTGCTGTACGGATCAATTTGAACTCAAGGATGCCTAGCACATATTGCTCCACTTCTATTATTATCGCATTGAATTGGTTTAGACTAGCGATGTAAAATCTCCTGAAATTTTGTAACCATCGGGAAAAAATCGTTTTTTTTTCCCTGTTTTTTTTTCCAAAAAAAAATGGAAATTAAAAAAAAAAATCAGTGTGGAGAAGATTTAAAAATTGTCAGTCATTTTGTTACACTGGGAAGGTGAAATATACACTATGGCCCGGATTCACATACATCGGCGCATATATATATGCCGCCGTAGCGTATCTTCTTTACGCTACCCCGGCGCAACGCAGAGAGGGAAGCATGGAATTCACAAAGCAAATGCTCCCAACTCTGCGCGGCGTAGCGTATATTTGTAGGCGTAAGTGGAAGTGGGCGTGATACATGGTAATAAAAGCGTGACCACATGCAAATGATGTGCCAAGTGCCAGGCAAGTACTTAAAACGAACAGCGCATGCGCCGTCCCGTGGACGTATCCCAGTGCGCATGCTCGGAATCACGTCGAAACAACTGCCTAAGAAACGTCGAATCGCTGCCTACGACGTGAACGTAACCTACGCCCACCCCTATTCACGTACAACGTAAACTACGTAAAATTCGACGGCGTTCGTTCCCTGCATGAGTTGCGCCTCCTATATGGGGAATAACTTTATGCCGGACTCTTCTCAGGAGAGAATAAATTCAGTTCTTCTAATCTTTCCTCATAGCTGAGCTCCTCCATGCCTCTTATCAATTTGGTTGTCCTTCTCTGCACTTTCTCCAGTTCTCCGATATCCTTTTTGAGAACTGGTGCCCAAAACTGGACTGACATCAGGCTCACATGCCTGACGAAGTAGGGCTGGGGAAAAAAAAATCGATTTGAACCTTGAATCGAGTTGCGAGAATCGAGTCCTTAGGACTGGCGCTCTGTGGACTAGGCCGCAGCCTCGCCTAAAAAAACCCGGCCGCAGCTCGCCGCGATCCTGGCAAAAGGCCGCAGCGGTCCTACGTTTTTTTGGCCAGGCCGCGGTTTCGGCCTAGTCCGCGACCTTTTCCCAGGATGCTTCAGCCTAGTCCACAACCTTTTTTCCAGGACGCTTCAGCCTAGTCCGCGGAATCGCCGCGGTCCTATGTTTTTAGGCGAGGCGCCGCAGCTTCGGACTAGTCCGCAACCTTTTCCCAGGACGCTTCGGCCTAGTCCACAGAGCGCCAGGCCTAAGTTATGAGGCAAGGCCATGGCTTCGGCCTAGTCCGCGACCTTTTCCCAGGACGCTTCGGCCTAGTCCGCTACATTTTCCCAGGACGCTTCGGCGTAGTCCGCGACCTTTTCCCAGGACGCTTCGGCCTAGTCCGCTACATTTTCCCAGGACGCTTCGGCCTAGTCCGCGACCTTTTCCCAGGATGCTTCGGCGTAGTCCGCGACCTTTTCCCAGGACGCTTCGGCCTAGTCCGCTACATTTTCCCAGGACGCTTCGGCCTAGTCCGCGACCTTTTCCCAGGATGCTTCGGCGTAGTCCGCGACCTTTTCCCAGGACGCTTTGGCCTAGTCCGCGGAGCTCCGGTCCTAAGTTTTTGGGCGAGGCCGCGGCTTTGACCTAATCCACGACCTTTTCCCAAGATGCTTCGGCCTAGTACGCTGAGCGCAGGTCCCAAATTTTTAGGCGAGGCCGCAGCTTCGGCCTAATCCACGGCCTTTTCCCAGGATTGCGGCGGACTAGGTCGAAGCCGCGGCCTCACCTAAAAACTTAGGATCGGCGCGGTGTCCAGCAGGAAAAATTTGAATCGTGAATCAAGTTTTTTTTTTTAAATCGTCGATTTTTGGGAGGGCCAGAAGCTCTATGACGAAGGGGTCATGCGTAACTCCGAAACGTTGCACTCTCCTTGTGTTGTGAACCTGCAATAAACTCTCCGTTTTGACGCTATTTATGTCGTTCCATGGCGTGCCGGCGAATATCTTCGTACCCAAATTTAAAAGCTCATCTAAGAATGTGTGTGATGGAATAAGAAGTATTTCTAATTTCTAACTTTAAGGTCTTGAAGCGAACTAATTCATTGTATCATTTGTAGCGCGAGTGTATCCATTGTCCTCCTCTATCATATTTTGTTCTCACATTATAAACGTATGACCGTTGCACAATGTTCTGTAACATTTCCATGGGAATTGCTTTCATCTCCGTTAAAATCCAGCTAGTTATTAAAACATTAAATAAATATTGACATTAATGCACTAGTAGGAACAGATGCATCGTAAAATGGAGGAAACCGGTCATAAAGATGTTCCACGTAATGCGGCCCGCGCTGCGAGCCGCCATCATGGATATCATTATGCTCCACTGCAAGTTCTGGTCTTGAGCCTAATGCGTATTTACGTATTTAGTAGACTGATATGTATAAACAAGCCATAAACAATGCACTCATAGGTCTTGTTTGATACTATTTGGCTCCTCAGATTGGTCAACCAATGAGGTTTGTTCACAAATGAATGTAAAACATCTTCAGTAATAAAAAATAAATAAAAAATACAAACAAAAAATGAACAGTCCATTAAAAGTTAGAACAACAAAACCATATTTTGCTGTGAAGATTTCCTTGGCAGTACAGTAAAAACTTGGATTGCGAGCATAATTCGTTCTCTATGTAGAGCTATCACTAGAGGGATCACCAGCAGGAGGAAGGAGGTCCTGATTCCTCTATATAGATCTTTATATCACTAGAGCGGTCTTCATCAGGGAGAAGGAGGTCCTGATTCCTCTATATAGATCTTTACATCACTAGAGGGGTCTTCATCAGGAGGAAGGAGGTCCTGATTCCTCTATATAGATCTTTATATCACTAGAGGGGTCACCAGCAGGAGGAAGGAGGTCCTGATTCCTCTATATAGATCTTTATATCACTAGAGGGTCTTCATCAGGAGGAAGGAGGTCCTGATTCCTCTATATAGATCTTTATATCAATAGAGGGGTCACCAGCAGGAGGAAGGAGGTCCTGATTCCTCTATATAGATCTTTATATCACTAGAGGGGTCTTCATCAGGAGGAAGGAGGTCCTGATTCCTCTATATAGATCTTTATATCAATAGAGGGGTCACCAGCAGGAGGAAGGAGGTCCTGATTCCTCTATATAGATCTTTATATCACTAGAGGGGTCACCGGGAAGAGGAAGGAGGTCCTGATTCCTCTATATAGATCTTTATATCACTAGAGGGGTCACCAGCAGGAGGAAGGAGGTTCTGATTCCTCTATATAGATCTTTATATCACTAGAGGGGTCACCGGGAAGAGGAAGGAGGTCCTGATTCCTCTATATAGATCTTTATATTACTAGAGGGGTCTTCATCAGGGGGAAGGAGGTCCTGATTCCTCTATATAGATCTTTATATCACTAGAGGGGTCTTCATCAGGAGGAAGGAGGTCCTGATTCCTCTATATAGATCTTTATATCACTAGAGGGGTCACGGGAAGAGGAAGGAGGTCCTGATTCCTCTATATAGATCTTTATATCACTAGAGGGGTCTTCATCAGGAGAAAGGAGGTCCTGATTCCTCTATATAGATCTTTATATCACTAGAGAGGTTTTCATCAGGAGGAAGGAGGTCCTGATTCCTCTATATAGCTCTTTATATTCCTTAGAGGGGTCTTCATCAGGAGGAAGGAGGTCCTGATTCCTCTATATAGATCTTTATATTACTAAAGGGGTCTTCATCAGGAGGAAGGAGGTCCTGATTCCTCTATATAGATCTTTATATCACTAGAGGGGTTTTCATCAGGAGGAAGGAGGTCCTGATTCCTCTATATAGATCTTTATATCACTAGAGGGGTCTTCATCAGGAGGAAGGAGGTCCTGATTCCTCTATATAGATCTTTATATCACTAGAGGGATCACCAGCAGGAGGAAGGAAGTCCTGATTCCTCTATATAGATCTTTATATCACAAGAGGGGTCTTCATCAGGAGGAAGGAGGTCCTGATTCCTCTATATAGATCTTTATATCACAAGAGGGGTCTTCATCAGGAGGAAGGAAGTCCTGATTCCTCTATATAGATCTTTATATCACAAGAGGGGTCTTCATCAGGAGGAAGGAAGTCCTGATTCCTCTATATAGATCTTTATATCACTAGAGGGGTCTTCATCAGGAAGAAGGAGGTCCTGATTCCTCTATATAGATCTTTATATCACTAGAGGGGTTTTCATCAGGAGGAAGGAGGTCCTGATTCCTCTATATAGATCTTTATATCACTAGAGGGGTTTTCATCAGGAGGAAGGAGGTCCTGATTCCTCTATATAGATCTTTATATCACTAGAGGGGTTTTCATCAGGAGGAAGGAGGTCCTGATTCCTCTATATAGATCTTTATATCACAAGAGGGGTCTTCATCAGGGGGAAGGAGGTCCTGATTCCTCTATATAGATCTTTATATCACTAGAGGGGTCTTCATCAGGAGAAAGGAGGTCCTGATTCCTCTATATAGATCTTTATATTACTAAAGGGGTCTTCATCAGGAGGAAGGAGGTCCTGATTCCTCTATATTATCTTTATATCACTAGAGGGGTTTTCATCAGGAGGAAGGAGGTCCTG
This sequence comes from Rana kukunoris, assembly GCA_029574335.1. NCBI lineage: Eukaryota > Metazoa > Chordata > Amphibia > Anura > Ranidae > Rana > Rana kukunoris. The sequence continues at coordinate 26,036 of JAJQKJ010002137.1, forward strand.
ATTCCTCTATATAGATCTTTATATCTTTTCCGACAGAAAAAAAATTCTATCGAAAAAATCTGACCGCTTGTAGCAATTCCCAACACGCAAAATTCCAACGCATGCTCAGAAGCATTGAACTTAATTTTCTCGGCTCGTTGTAGTGTCGTACGTCACCGCATTCTTGACGGGTCGAAAGTTCAGAGAACTTTTGTGTGACGGTGTGTATGCAAGTCAAGCTTGAGCGGGAGTTCCGTCGGAGAAACCATCTAAGTTTTTTTTTTCCCGACGGAAAATCCGATTAGACGTTTTATGAATGACACATTACTCTAGATCTGTGGATACTTTAAACACTCCCATCTTCTTACTACTTCTTGTTGTTTTACAGATTCTCTAATGATCCCTTCAAACCTGGACAGTGGTATTTGCCCCCTGGGTCAGTTCCCGTGCGGCAATCTCTCGGTGTGTTTGCCGCAACTTCTGCACTGCAACGGACACAAGGATTGCGCCAATGGCGCCGACGAGGATAATTGTGGTAGGTCTTGAAATGTTTACTTCAACTCATCTCAATCTTTATAGGCAGAGTCCGTCATTCCGTCCGTCGTCAGAGCCTGAGGAGGAGCTGAGGAGAGGAGAGCCGCCCGCCCGAGCGCCATGCGGGGATGTGACGCGGCGGCTACATTGTAATTCCCGCCTTCTGGAGCCTGCAGAGCCTATGATGGACGTCGCACGTCCCGCAGTCCCGGCATTGGACCAGTGGGACGTCCATCATGGGCGTTACGCAGGCTCCAGAAGGCGGGGTGCTATGCCACATTCGGCGGCGCTCGTGATCAGATCGGTCCTGGCGCTCGCCGCTCACACTCGGGGCTAACAATAGAGACGGGCAATGATGAGATGGGCTTGGGCTTTTCGGGGGTCACGTTCGGGGCTTCAGCCCCCCTCTAGCCACCCCCTACCGACGCCCCTGGTTGGATGGTAGACCATGGTACGGTACGGTCTTTAGAACATTCTGATTTAATTCATAAATCAATATTCAGGCCCCTTAAGGTCTTTAAAGCGGGGGTTCGGGCTTCATTTTTTTTTACTTCTATCCTCCGATCAGTCCCCATTGCATGCACTTCAGTCCTCAAACCAGTCCCCAATGCATGCACTTCTGTCATCAGATCAGTCCTCAATACATGCACTTCAGTCCTCAGACCAGTCCCCAATACATGCACTTCTGTCCTCAGATCAGTACCCAATGCATGCACTTCAGTCCTCAGATCAGTCCCCAATGCATGCACTTCAGTCCTCAGATTAGTCCCCAATGCATGCACTTCAGTCCTCAGATTAGTCCCAATGCATGCACTTCAGTCCTCAGACTAGTCCCCAATGCATGCACTTCAGTCCTCAGACTAGTCCCCAATGCATGCACTTCAGTCCTCAGATCAGTCCCCAATGCATGCACTTCAGTCCTCAGATCAGTCCCCAATGCATGCACTTCTGTCCTCAGACCAGTCCCCAATGCATGCACTTCAGTCCTCAGACCAGTCCCCAATGCATGCACTTCTGTCATCAGATCAGTCCTCAATACATGCACTTCAGTCCTCAGACCAGTCCCCCATGCATGCACTTCAGTCCTCAGACCAGTCCCCAATGCATGCACTTCAGTCCTCAGACTAGTCCCAATACATGCACTTCAGTCCTCAGATCAGTCCCCAATGCACGCACTTCTGTCCTCAGATCAGTCCCCAATGCATGCACTTCTGTCCTCAGACCAGTCCCCAATGCATGCACTTCTGTCCTCAGATCAGTCCCCAATGCATGCACTTCTGTCCTCAGACCAGTCCCCAATGCATGCACTTCTGTCCTCAGATCAGTCCCCAATGCATACATATTTAATTTCTAGCCTGCCCTAAAGTGTGCCTCGTCCACACCTCCCAACTTTTTGAGAAGGGAATGAGGGACACCTATCAGCAAAGGTATGCAGGCATAGGACACACCCCTTGCCACGCCCCCTTAAAGGAGTATTGTACAAAAAAAACCAAGATTGGTTAAACCCACAAGTTTTTTTTTTTTTTTTTTAACCACTACTATTCCTTTATATTGGGGTTTTGGAATTTACAAATGCAGCAATTTAGAAATCAGATGAAAGGTTTAGGGCTGGGGAACACTTTTTGATAGATAAAAAGTGCATTTTATATGCATATATATATATATATATATATATATATATATATATATATATAGATAGATAGATAGATCAGACCAAAATAAGGGACAAATGGGGAGGAATGAGGGACAGAGGGACATTGCTCCAAATTAGGGACAGTCCCTCGAAATCAGGGACAGTTGGGAGCAGGGCCGCCATCAGGGGGGTACAGGCAGTACACCTGTAAGGGGCCCGGGGGTCCCCAGGGGCCGGATGGGAACCCCTAAAAATGTTATAAAAAAATATATATTTTTAATATATTTTTATTAAAGGGCCAATTTTTTTTCTTTTATTTTTTTTTTTAGAGGTCCGGAGGTCCCCAGGGGCCCGGTGGCCCACAGGGCCCCGAATGGCACCCCCCTTTTTTTAATTTATTTTTTATAAAAAAATATATTTTTTTAATATTTTTTTATTTTATTTTTTTTATTAAAGGGCCATTTTTTTTCTTTTATTTTTTTTAGATGCCTGGAGGCCCCCAGGGCCCAGGTGGCAACCCCCCTTTTTTATTTATTTTTGATTAAAAAAAAAAACATTTTTAACATAATTTAATTTTTTTATTAAGGGGCCTATTTTTTTTTTAGGGGCCTGGAGGTCCCAGAGGCCCGGAGGCCCCCAGATGGCATCCCCTCCTTTTTATATTTATTTTTTATAAAAAATATATATTTTTTAATATATTTTTATTGAATTTTTTATTAAAGGGCCAATTTTTTTTTTTTTCTTTTTTTTTTTAGAGGCCCAGGGCCCCGGATGGCTACCCCCTTTTTTTTAATTTATATTTTTCTTTATTTCTTTTTGTTTATGTAAAGGGCCCCCCCACTTCTCAATTTGCGGCGCAACCTCCCACCCCCCCTTCCGCTTCTCAATTTCAGGCGGCAGCAGCACCCCCCCCCCCCCCCCGGGGAGCCCATGCCTGAAGCTGTCTAAGGGGCCCCATAATTCCTGATGGCGGCCCTGGTTGGGAGCTGTGGCCTTGTCTTGTATTGGCTCCTCTCTGTCTTCTATGGGGCTTGTAGACATCTAATGTAAGCGATTTTTATTTTCTACCAATCACACCAAATGTTTTTTAGGTTTCTCGCACTCCATGAATATGAAACGCACAAGCGCAGTCCTCGGTAGCCGATGCATTTTTTTTAAATGCGTCCGTCTCACCTGACCGATTCCCTGGTCTGGAGATCGATTTATTTTCTAGGAGTCATTTGTAAAAAAATGAGAATCCTACATTGCACTGAAATGGGCTCCCTGATTACAGCGCCGCGCGGCCGCAACAACAAAACGTAATTTTCGTGAAGAAGGTTCAGTTTACTGTCAGAGCCAAATCATCAAATATATGAAATAAAGGGGGCCTCCAAATGCTGCTTCATACATGAGCATGGGCATCAGGGCCTCCATCAGGAATTATGGGGCCCCTTCAGGCATTAGCAAGGGTCCCTGGAGAAGAGAACTGAAGGGGGTGCCGCCGCCTCAAATTGAGAAGCCTGGGGGGTGACGGCAATAATTGAGAAGCGGTGGAGGGGGCGTAAATTTGTTTTATAAAAAATCCGGGGCCCTGGGGACCTCTGGGCCCTTTAATAAAAACAAACAAAAATATATATATATATATATATATATATATATATATATATATATATAGTATATATATATTATATATATTCATATAATAAAATATATAAAAAATGGGGGGTTGCCATCCGGGGGCCCTTTAATAAAAACAAAAAATATATAAAAAAAGGGGGGCTGCCATATCTTGTGATAGAATTTACCGGCTCGTACCTCCGCTCTCCATCCTGGTGGAGGAGGAAATTGAGGGGACACGGAGCGCGGAGGTGGGGCATGTAACTCCTGGAGGGGGAGAGCAGCACGGAGGGGGGATATGGAGCATGGGGAGGAGAGAGCAGCAAGGAGGGGGGGGTATGGAGCACGGAGGGGGAGAGCAGCAAGGAGGAGGGATATGGAGCACGGAGGGGGAGAGCAGCAAGGAGGGGGGGTATGTAACTCCTGGGGGGGAAGAGCAGCATGGAGGGGGGATATGGAGCACGGAGGGGGGAGAGCAGCAAGAAAGGGGGTATGTAACTCCTGGAGGGGGAGAGCAGCAAGGAGGGGGGTATGTAACTCCTGGAGGGGGAGAGCAGCACGGAGGGGGATATGGATGACGGAGGGGGAGAGCAGCACGGAGGGGGACATGTAACTCCCGGAGGGGGAAGAGCAGCACGGAGGGGGACACGTAACTCCCGGAGGGGGAGAGCAGCACGGAGGGGGACATGTAATTCCCGGAGGTGGAGAGCAGCACGGAGGGGGACACGTAACTCCCGGAGGGGGAGAGCAGCACGGAGGGGGACACGTAACTTCCGGAGGGGGAGAGCAGCACGGAGGGGGGACATGTAATTCCCGGAGGGGGGAGAGCAGCACGGAGGGGACATGTAACTCCCAGAGGGGGAGAGTAGCACGGAGGGGGACATGTATCTCCCGGAGGAGGAGAGCAGCACGGAGGGGGACATGTATCTCCCGGAGGGGGAGAGCAGCACGGAGAGGGACATGTAACTTCCGGAGGCGGAGAGCAGCACGGAGGGGGACATGTAACTCCCGGAGGGGGAGAGCAGCACGGAGGGGGACATGTAACTCCCGGAGGGGGAGAGCAGCACGGAGGGGGACATGTAACTCCCGGAGGGGGAGAGCAACACGGAGGGGGACATGTAACTCCCGGAGGGGGAGAGCAGCACGGAGGGGGACATGTAACTCCCGGAGGGGGAGAGCAACAAGGAGAGGGGACATGGAGCATGGAGAGGGAGATCAATAAGGAGGAGGATGTGAAACTCCCGGAGGGGGAGAGCAGCAAGGATGGGGACACTGAACGTGGAGGGGAGAGCAGCACGGGGGGACATGTAACTCCCGGAGGGGGACATGTAACTCCCGGAGGGGGACACAGAGCGTGGAGGAGGAGAGCAGCAGAACGGAAGGGGATACAGGGACAGTCGGCGGCGATCGTGCGGCTTTGGGGGGAGTTACAAGCACCGATCACCGCTGTATAAATTTCACTAAAGTGGCTGATGGGGGGGGGGGGGTCCGGGGAGAAGCTGTCGGGCTTTATTAAAATGTATACAGGCAGATCGGTGCTTGTAACTCCCCCCGCTGAATGTGACCTGGTATTTGCAATCCCCTGTACAGCAGGGCTCTAGTGTGAGAGAAAGAAGTGTCACAAGAAGCCAACCAGGGTGACTGAAAGATGAGCTGATCACTGTGCTGCTTCTCCTTTCACTGTCCAGTCACAGGTTGGGGGCTCGTCCGGGATTACATGGACTCAGAGGAAGTGGGTTGAATGACGGTGGTCATCAGACCTGAGGACATCTAGTGGCAAAAAAAAGGCAACACCAGGGAAATCTTTGCAGCAAAACTTATTGTATTTGATATTTTAACCATCAAATGACGGCGGGCGGAATGCTCTATTGTTCTGACAGGACGTCATATGACGTCCTGTCATTTAAAGCCGCTGGGAACACAGTGAGCGTGTCCGGCGTCCGCGATTGCCCAGTAACTGAGCAGGGACGTGGAGCTTTGTGTGTAAACACAGAGCTCCACGTCCTGTCAGGGAGAAAGGAGACCGATCTGTGTGCCTTGTATATAGGGACACAATCGGTCACCTCCCCCTACAGTTAGAACACTACTTAGGACACACATTTAACCCCTTTCCCCGCCCCCTAGTGGTTAACCCCTTCCCTGCCAGTCACATTTATACAGTAATCAATGCATATTTATATCACTGTTCACTGTATAAATGTGAATGGTCCCAAAAATGTGTCAAAAGTGTCCGATGTGTCTGCTATAATCTCGCAGTCCCCCAACAAAAAAAAAATCGCAGCTCGCCGCCATTCCTAGTAAAAAAATAAATAAAAAGAATTATCATAATTATGTCTCCTATTTTGTAGGCAATATAACTTTTGTGCAAACCAGTCACTCTACGTATCGGCCTAAACTGAGATACATTTTTTTTTTTTTTTAAATGGGATATTTATTACAGCAAAAAGCAAAAAATATTGGGCCAGATTCACAGAGAATTAGATTATCGTAGCGTTTCCGAAATACACTACGCTGCCGTATTTTACCTGGCTCTACGTGGAATCCAGGTAGATTTTGTCCAGTAAACGACGGCGGCGTAGTGTATTTCTCCCGGCGCAATCCATATACGCGATTAGGGGGCGTGAAGCATTTAAAATAGGCACGTTCCCGCGGCGATCGAACTGCGCATGCTCCGTTCCCAAATTTCCCGCCGTGCATTGCGCGAAATCTCGTCGTTACGTCGTAGTAGCGTCGTTTACGTACATTCCTATTCCCGAACGAGTTACGTTAAAAAAAAATATATATATTAATTTCGACGCGGGAACGACGGCCATACTTAACATGGGTTACGCACCGTTAGACCAGCAAAAAGCTGCTCTAACATTACGTAGCCAAAAAATGACGTAGGCGAATGTGAAGGACACTCGTACCTTCGTGGATCGCCGTAAAAACTCATTTGCATATCCCGACGGTGAAAACGACGCGGACTCCACCCAGCGGCCGCAAAAATATCGCAACGTAGATCCGAAGGCTTACGAGGACGTAAGCCTCTCGGATCGAAGCCCGAAGCCGCCGTATCATGGTTTGAGGATTCAAACTAGTGATACGGCGCGCGAAATTTGAAATTACTCCTGTCTAACACCAGTTAGACAGGCGTAATCGCTCTGTGAATCTGGGCCCTTGTGTTTTTTTTTTTTTTTTCAAAAATTTACGCTCTTTTTTTTGTTTATAGCCCAAAAAATAAAAACCGCCCGGGCGATCAAATACCACCAAAAGAAAGCTCTATTTGTGGGAAAAAAAGGACGTCAATTTTGTTTGGGAGCCGCGTCGCACGACCGCGCAATTGTCAGTTAAAACGACGCAGCGCCGGAAGCTAAAATTTCGCCTGGGCAGGAAGGGGGTGTAGGTGGTTAATGAGCTATTATTTTTTTCTTATCTTTTGGGCTGCTATCGTGCAAACCGAATGATTTTCCCTTTCCGGTTTAGCAGATAATCAAATCCTCTTCAATATCTCCTCTCCGTCGGCATTGCCTAAATCACCTGGACAACGTCGGATCATTTAGGGAGAGTTTATATGATAACCTCTTTTCAGATGTTTGGCATTCCAGCGGGGTGACCGCCACGCCCCATTCGCAGCACAAATCCTTATTTTTTTTTTATTTTTTTTGTAACTTTCTGGACTTTTCCATTTGGCCCGTAATATAAACACCAGCTTATGGGATGTCGGCAAAAAAAAATGCTTAAAATAGTTTTCGGCCTAAATGGGCTGGAAAGGGAAATTGCACAGCAAGTACATAACGTTAGCCATGAGACACTTGCAAGGATTTACGAGCGGGCAATAAAGTTTATATTTCACGTAAATGGATAAATTGTTTCGATTTTGATAATACGCCATCTGCAATAACAAACATGGATTCATTCCAGGGAGGGGATGGGGACACTTTCCCTGACTTGTTTATTCCCTGACTTAGTTTGGGTAGGCGGTACACTTTGGTGGAGGTGGGTCAGCCACACCCCATGACCTTTGACCTCTGCGGACCCGCCTTTTGACCTCTGGGGGAGGTCCCTGTTCTAATTTCTAAATCCTAGCCTTATTCTTCAATGGGAAACCCCTAAACCGCTAAAATACTTTCCCCGACTTGTTCATCCCTGACTTGTTTATTCCCCGACTTAGTTGGGGTAGGCGGTACACTTTGGTGGAGGTGGGTCAGCCACACCCCGTGAGCTTTGACCTCTGGGAACCCACCTTCTGACCTTTGACCTTATCTTCACTCTGAATGGCTGAATGGGAATGGCACGGGCAGGCAAAGCAACGTACCTGTACGTTGCTTTGAATCTGCCGCCTAGCGCGTGCCACAAGCCCTATGAGTACAACCGCGGGTCCCGCAGACTCTGTGTCCACCGGTGTCCCGCAATCGTGTCACGAGAGCGACAGCACGTGGAAATGCTTTTGTAAACGAGGCATTTCCCTGTTCTGCCTAGTGACAGAACACTGATTGTCAGGTCACCTGTGGCCAGGTGACAAATGCACCCTGTTGGAGACGGGGGCGCACCACAAGGTAGTGAACTCAATAGCAGACTGGACAGGAAACGTGAACCCGAGATTCCCCAGGGCACAGAGTCTAAGGTCCAGCAGGTGGCCTTCGCTGCAACTGAACCCAGGTCGCGGCCCCTGGAGTCCCCCAGGTCACGCTCCGTAGGTAGAGTGGGCAAGCAGCCACTGAGGACACACGGGATGGTGATGGGTAAGCCGAGGACGGGGCAACAGGCAGACGAGGATAACCAAGGGACAGGCCAAACGTCAGGGTCACAGGCAAGCAGGAGTAGTCAGAGACGAGCCAAAATCGGTACACAGAGATAACGTAGCACACGACAGACAGGAACACAAGCTAACAAACAAAGTTGAACAGCAAAGCAGACCTGCAGTGCACTAGTTAATATAGACTTCCTGGGATGGCTGGGGTGGAGCCATACAGGGAGAAGAGATGATAAAAGGCAGCCAGAAAGAGAGTCGGGCCTCTAATGGACACATGGAGGAGAAGGTAAGCTACCAGACATTATTGAATGTCCATGACACTGATCTACTGCTCCCTGTCATCGGGAGTAGTGATCATGGTCCTGTCACTCATAGCCCATCCCCCACACAGTTAGAATCACTCCCTAGGACACACTTAACTCCTTCCTCGCCCCCTAGTGGTTAACCCCTTCCCTGCCAGTGTCATCTACACAGTAATCAGTGGGGTTAGGTTAAGGGTTTAGGGTTTCACCCTTGAAGAATAAGGGTAACCCTAAACCCTTAACCCCAACCCCTAACCGTTAACCCTTAACCCTTAACCCTAAACCCTTAACCCCAACCCCTAAACCCTTAACCCCCAACCCTGATCCTCACCCTGATTTATTTTTAGCACTGATCGCTATTTAGATGACAATGGTTCCAAAATAGTGTAAAAAGTTTCCAATGTGTCCGCCGCAATATCGCAGTCACGATAAAAATCACTGATCGCCACCATAACTAGTAAAAAAATAATAATAATAATAAAAATGCCATAAAACTATCCCCTATAACTTTTGCGCAAACCAATCGCAAAACGCTTATTGCGATCATTTTTTTTTAACCAAAAATATGTAGAAGAATACGTATCGGCCTAAACTGAGGAAAAAAATTATGTTTTTTTATATCTTTTTTGGGGATATTTATTATAGCAAAAAGTAAAAGATATTGATTTTTATTTTTCAAAATTGTTGCTTTATTTTTATTTATAGCGCAAAAAGTAAAAACGCAGAGGTGATCAAATACCACCAAAAGAAATCTCTATTTGTGGGGAAAAAAAAGACGTCAATTTTGTTTTGGCTGCAACGTCGCACGACCGCGCAATTGTCAGTTAAAGCGACGCAGTGCCGAATCGCAAATAATGACCCGGTCATTGGGCAGCCAATTCTTCCGGGGCTGAAGTGGTTAAATCTGCAGCTTCAGTAAAAAAAAAAAAAAAAAGTTTTCCAACTCGTGAATAGATCTGAATAGCAGAAGATCAGTGGAAAGGGTGAACTGTCTCAAATGCAACACCGGCCAAGAAGGTCCATCTTAGGGGCTGGTCCTGTTATTGGGTGACAACACTCTATCCAGGGCTGCCATCAGGGGGTACAGGCAGTACACCTGTAAGGGGCCTGGTGGTCCCCAGGGGCCCGGATGGCATCCCCCCCTTTTTTTTTTATAATATATATATATTTTTTTTAATAAAAAATATTCCGTCAGCACCCAAAGCCCCCCCCCCCCCCAACCTCTAAGGGGCCCAGTTGACCCCAGGGTCCGGATGGCATCCCTATTTATTTTTTTCATCTGCACCCAAAGCCCCCCCCTGAACTCTAAGGGGCCCGAGGGGCCCGGATGGCATCCCCCTTTTCTTTTTTTTTTTTTATAATAATAATTTTTGTTTTTAAATTCGAAAAAATCGCCGGCACCCCCCGACCTCTAATGGGCCCAGTTGACCCCAGGGCCACGGATGGCATCCTCCCTTTTTTTTCGTCAGCACCTAAAGCCCCCCCCCCGACCTCTAAGGGGCCCAGCGGTCCCCAGGCCCCCGGATAGCATTCCCCTTTTTATTTGGTTCATCAGCACCCAAAGCCCCCGACTTTAATTTGTGGCAGTAGCCCCCCCAGCTTCTCAATTTGCGGCGGCAGCACCCCCCCCCCCCCCCTCCCGGGTTCTCTGCTCCAGGGGGCCCATGCCTGAAGCTGTGTAAGGGGCCCCAAAATTCCTGATTGCATCCCGACTCTATCCATGTGTCTCAGATGTGCTCCTGAGTTGTCACCCTCATCACACGCATCTCCAATGGAGACCACAAGCCACCGTTACACAGGCGTGGTCCACTGTTCTCACCATCGGGCATCCCGCTCTGAGAAATTCCATGGAGTGGCTGCAAAGATGCTGCAACAGCACCAATGTGGAATAAAGATGAAAAAACAAGAAAACCCAATATTTTTTTTTCATTTAAATAAATAAAAAATAAAATATTGGCTATTGAGGAAGATCTGTTGACTGTTAGAGAAATATGGCAAATATTACATTTTTAGATAAGCAAAACCTGAAAACCTGGAGGCAGACAGAGAGGAGGCGTGGAGGTGGAGGAATGGAATGATGTAACGTCAATGCGCAAAACATCTCTGTTTATACAATCAGGAAATGTATAATGGAGTGCCGATCACGACCTCTCCTTACTGCCCATCTCTGGAAAAAAATGTGTTGTGGTTTTATGGATACTTTCTTATTCACTCATATTGTTATTATTATTATTATTATTAATATTATATTCAGGGCTAATAATATGCATCATTTTCTTGTTATTATTATTATATTCAGGGTTAATATATATTATTTTCTTGTTGTTTTTATTATTATATTCAGGGCTGGTAATATGTATAATTTTCTTGTTATTTTTATTATTATTAACAGGGCTAATAATATCTATCATTTTGTATTATACTATTAATAATAATGTTATTCTGTTCAGGAAGTTAATATGTATTTTTTCTTGTTGTTTTTATTATTATTATTATCAGGGCTAATAATATGTATAATTTTGTATAACATGAATAATGTTATTATTATATTCAGGGATAATATGTATTATTTTCTTGTTCTTATTGTTGTTGTTGTTATTATGATTAAAATTTCAGGGCTAATAATACAGAGCATCCACAAAGTATTCACAGCACTTTTCCATATTTTGTTATGTTACAGTCTTATTCCAAAAATGATGTATCTCCATTATTTTACTCAAAATTCTACAAACAATCCCCCATGACAATGTGAAAGAAGTTTGTTTGAAATCTTTGGGAATTTATAAAAAAAATATGAAAAAAAATCCCTGAAAAGTCTTAATAATAATAATGATATTGTTATTATTATTAACAGCAACACCAACCATAATATTTTTTATCATAATAATAATAATAATAAAAATAACAGCAAAAAGAACATAATCCATATTATTAGCCCTGAATATAATAAAAATAATAACAAAAAGAAAATGGATACAATAATGTGCTTCTGGAAAGTATTCACAGCACATTATTTTCCTAAAAATTCTATAAACAATTCCCCATAATGACAACGTGAGAGAAGTTTGTCTAAAATCAAATTTATAAAAAAATGTGCATAAGTATCACAGGCTCCTCCCATGTTCATAAGTATCACAGGCTCCTCCCATGTGCATAATTATCACAGGCTCCTCCCATGTACATAAGTATCACAGACTCCTCCCATGTACATAAGTATCACAGGCTCCTCCCATGTACATAAGTATTACAGGCTCCTCCCATGTACAAAAATATCACATGCTCCTCCCATGTACAGAAGTATCACAGGCACCTCCCATGTACAGAAGTATCACAGGCTCTTCCCATGTACAGAAGTATCACAGGCTCCTCCCATGTACAAAAATATCACATGCTCTTCCCATGTATAGAAGTATCACAGGCTCCTCCCATGTACAGAAGTATCACAGGCTCTTCCCATGTACAGAAGTATCACAGGCTCCTCCCATGTACAGAAGTATCACAGGCTCTTCCCATGTACAGAAGTTTCACAGGCTCCTCCCATGTACAGAAGTATCACAGGCTCCTCCCATGTACATAAGTATCACAGCCTTTGGTGAAGCTCCCTTGGCACCAATTACACCCTCCAGTATTCCTGAGTATGATGCTACAAGCTTGGCACTCCTATTTTTGGACAGTTTCTCCCATTCTTCTTTGTAGGACCTCTAAAGCTCCATCGGGTTGGATGGGGATTGTCGGTGCACAGCCATTTTTAGATCTCACCAGAGATGTCCAATTGGGTTCAAGTCTGGGCTCTGGCTGGGCCACTCAAGGACATTCCCAGTGTTGTCCCGTAGCCACGCCTTTGTTATCTTGGCTGTGTGCTTAGGATCGTTGTCCTGTTGGAAGATAAACCTTCCCCCCAGTCTGAGGTCCAGAGCGCTCTGGAACAAGTTTTCATTAAGGCTGTCTCTGTACATTGCTGTATTAATCTTCCACTCAATCCTGCCTAGTCTCCCAGTTCCTGCCGCAGAGAAACATCCCTAGAGCATGATCCTGCCACCACCATGCTTCACAGTAGGGATGGTATTGGCCAGAAGATGAGCGGTGCCTGGTTTCCTCCAGACATGATGTTTGTCATTCAGGCCAAAGAGCTCAATCTTTGTTTTCTCAGACCAGAGAATTTTTTTTCTCACTGTCTGAGAGTCCTTCAGGTGCCTTTTGGCAATCTCCAGGCGGGCTGTCGCGTGCCTTTTACTGAGGAGTGGCTTCCGTCTGGCCACTCCCCCATACAGGCCTGATTGGTGGAGAGCTGCAGAGATGGATGTTCTTCTGGATGTTTCTCCTTTCTCCACAGAGAAACACTGGAGCTCTGTCAGAGTCACCTCCCTGACTAAGGCCCTCCTCCCTCCTCCCCCGATCGCTCAGTTTGGATGGGGCGGCCCGATCTAGGAAAGGTCCTGGTGGTTCCAAACTTCTTCCATTTACAGATGATGGAGGCCACTGTGCTCATTGGGACCTTCAATACCCTACCCTTCCCCCGATCTGTGCCTCCATACAATCATGTCTCCGAGGTCTACAGACAATTCGTTTGCTTGGTTTGTGCTCTGACATGCACTGTTACCTGTGGGACCTTCTATAGACAGGTGTCTGCCTTTCCAAATCACGTCCAATCACCTGAATGTACCACAGGTGGACTCCAATCAAGTTGTAGAAACAGGCACCTGAGCTCAAATCTGAGTGTCATGGGAGGAGCCTGTGATACTTCTGTACATGGAAGGAGCCTGTAAAACTTCTGTACATGGGAGGAGCCTGTGATACTTCTGTACTTGGGAGGAGCCTGTGATACTTCTGTACATGGGAGGAGCCTGTGATCATGTACATGGGAGGAGCCTGTGATCATTATGTACATGGGAGGAGCCTGTGATCATTCTGTACATGGGAGGAGCCTGTGATCATTCTGTACATGGGAGGAGCCTGTGATCATTCTGTACATGGGAGGAGCCTGTGATCATTCTGTACATGGGAGGAGCCTGTGATCATTCTGTACATGGGAGGAGCCTGTGATACTTCTGTACATGGGAGGAGCCTGTGATACTTCTGTACATGGGAGGAGCCTGTGATTATTCTGTACATGGAAGGAGCCTGTGATCATTCTGTACATGGGAGGAGCCTGTGATACTTCTGTACATGCGAGGAGCCTGTGATACTTCTGTACGTGGGAGGAGCCTGTGATACGTCTGTATGTGGGAGGAGCCTGTGATACTTCTGTACGTGGGAGGAGCCTGTGATAATGATATATGTATGGGACATTTTCCTTTTTTATTTTTAATAAATTTGCAAAGATTATAAACAAACTTCTCTCACGTTGACATTATGGAGGATTGTTTGTAGAATTTTTAGCAAAATAATGTGCTGTGACTACTTTCCAGAAGCACTCTATGTATCCATTTTCTTTTTATTATTTTTATAATATTCAGGGCTAAGAATATGGATTATGTTCTTTTTGCTGTTATTTTTATTATTATTTTGATAAAAATATTATGGTTGTTGGTGTTAATAATAATATTATTATTATTATAATTATTATTATTATTAAGACTATTCATGTCTAATATGCATCATTTCTTCTTTTTTGTTGTTGTTATAATTATGATTTTTATATTCAGGGCTAATAATATATATTGATGTGTTGTTAATAACAATAACAACAATAACAAAATAATTAATATTATGTAGTATTTTTTTATTATTTTTAGAGAGGGAAAATGTTACTTTTAAAATGGCATTAACATGTAAAAATCTTCTATGAGATTTTACTGATTGGGTTTAAATATTTAAATACCCCCCCCCCCCCCCCCCCCCCCGCCGCCATGGGAAGGAGGAGGGGAGGGCAGATCCAATGTATGAGATTTTAGTGATTGGGTGTACCTCTGTGTCTTCAGCTGTGTTATGTGTCCTGGTCAATATGGGGGTTGATGTACTAGACCCGGGGAGTGCAATATCTGGTGCAGCTGTGCATGGTAGCCAATCGGCTTTTAACTTTGGCTTGTTCAATTTGGCTTTGACAATGAAATCTGGAAGCTGATTGGTTTATTTGCAGGGCTTCACCAGATTTTGCACTCTCCACAGTTTTTGTAAATCAACCACAACGTGACTGTGTTTAATAATAATGAATTCTCATCCCCAGTGGATAACAGTGGTTGGCCGAAACTCTTTGATACCATTCAGAGTTCGCGGAGTAATCAGGCCATGCAGGAGGACGAGGCACACGACTATGAATGTGGTAAGTCATAATTCTGCTTGATAAATAGGCAATAGCGTTTCAGTGTTTTGACCAGTTTGGACCAGTTCCATACAGACGTGGGTTGACCAATGTGGACCATCTCCATCAAGACATGGGTTTACCTGTTTGGACCAGCTCCATAAAGACATGGGTTGACCAATGTGGACCAGCTCCATAAAGACATGGGTTTACCTGTTTGGACCAGCTCCATAAAGACATGGGTTGACCAATGTGGACCAGCTCCATAAAGACATGGGTTTACCTGTTTGGACCAGCTCCATAAAGACATTGTAACGGCTACCCAAGTAGGCAGAGGGTACCAGCCGTTGGAGACGTCCTTTTCCCTGGCAAGTTGCTATGCAAGTAAGTCCAGTATAAGCTCATCCACGAGAGCCCATGGGAGAGTCAGGTCCAACGCAGAATGATAACCCCATAGCATACCTTTTCAAGAACGAGACATGACTACGTTTTGAAGGGTCAACATCAACAGCTTTAATGCCACATCTCTTGGTTTAAATCTAGTTACAAGCTTGTGAATTCTCAAGGAACAATGGAACTCTCCGCCCCCTCCCTCCACAGGGGGGCCCCAAGTTACACACTGGCACCAGGTCAAAGAAGCCACATTTCTTTCTCAATAGACTTCAACCAACCCCCATAACAATACTCAATCACTTAAGGATAAACACAGGTCTTTCACACACACAATAGATCAATTAACCTTTGTGATAGACAGGTGCATTAGCATACCTAAAAGAGAGCAAGGTTTTAGGAGCCAGGCTGATTCAGGCAGAGGATATTTATATATATTTATACATACCTCGTAATATCCCACTGCATGACTATTATAGATGCACAGGCAAAATACATAGTTCCGTTACAGACATGGGTTGACCAATGTGGACCAGCTCCATAAAGACAAGGGTTGACCAGTTTGGACCAGCTCCATAAAGACATGGGATGACCAGCTTGGTCCAGCTCCATAAAGACATGGGGTGACCAGTTTGGTCCAGCTCCATAAAGACATGGGATAACCAGTTTGGACCAGCTCCATAAAAACATGGGTTGACCAGTTTGGACCAGTTCCATCAAGAAATGGGTTGATCATTTTGAATCAGCTCCATAAAGACATGGGTTTACCTGTTTGGACCAGCTCCATAAAGACATGGGTTGACCAATGTGGACCAGCTCCATAAAGACATGGATTGACCAGTTTGGACCAGCTCCATAAAGACATGGGATGACCAGCTTGGTCCAGCTCCATAAAGACATGGGATAACCAGTTTGGACCAGCTCCATAAAAAACATGGGTTGACCAGTTTGGACCAGTTCCATCAAGAGTGACATGGGTTGATCAGTTTGGACCAGCTCCATAAAGACATGGGATGACCAGTTGGGACCAGCTCCATAAAGTCATGGGTTGACCTGTTTTGTGTGGAGGAACTCAATTGTCCTGTACAGAACCTTGACCTCAACCCTACTGAACACCTTTGGTCTAGCCCCTACTCCTTTCTTCCCGCTGCCTTGTGGGACACACACAGGTCCCAGAAGATAGCAGAACCATTCAGAAAGCCAATTGAAAAATCAGCTTGGGGTGCCAAAATTGCGGGATCCCTGGACAGGTAATTAACCATTGGGAGGGGGAAACTTCATATTGATGGTCATGGGGGAAAAAGGAGGAAGGGGGAACAACTCCATAATGATGGCTATGGGGGAAAAGGTGGGGGGCATCTTCATGTTAATGGCCATGTTTTTTCAATGGGAAGCCCAACAAGCTCACAGGTGTGACGGTCAGCTGTCTAGAAGCTCTTGGCCATATATTGTATGGTATTTTGCTTTTAATTATCCATAAAAGTTTTTTTTTGTTCTGCTTATAATTTTTTGTGTTTTTTTTCTTTAGCTCTAGATGTTTACCCAGAACAATGTGAGTGCCGGAAGCGTTTAGTAAACTGCTCAAGTCAAGGACTTCATTATGTTCCAGCCATCTCTTCTAACGTAACAGCTTTGTAAGCAATAAAGCAAATGAAAAGTGTACAATAACCCGTCACCCCGCGTGTCGTGGCATAGAGTCGTAGCCTAGGTTGAGGGACGGGCACTGGGTTGTAGGACCGGGCACTGGGTTGTGGGACTGGGCACTGGGTTGTGGGACCGGGCACTGGGTTGTGGAAATAGGCACTGGGTTGTGGACTGGGCACTGGGTTGTGGGACCGGGCACTGGTTTGAGGGACAAGGGAGGGTTTGAGGGACCAGGCATGGGTTGTGGGACCAGGCACTGGGTTGTGGGATCAAGCACTGGGTTGTGGGATCGGGCACTGGGTTGAGGGACCAGGCACTGGTTTTAGGGACAAGGGAGGGTTTGAGGGACCAGGCATGGGTTGTGGGACCAGGCACTGGGTTGTACGACCGGGCACTGGGTTGAGGGAACAGGCACTGGTTTGAGGGACAAGGGAGGGTTTGAGGGACCAGGCACTGGGTTGTGGGACCAGGCACTGGGTTGTGGGACCAGGCACTGGGTTGTGGGACCAGGCACTGGGTTGTGGGACCGGGCACTGGGTTGAGGGACCAGGCACTAACTCATTGTTCCAGTTACATATGGGTTCATGATTCCTATTTTGCTTCTCCAGCTTCGGACAGTTACTGATTTATTAATGCTTTGTATGTATTTTAGTGATCTGAAGGACAACCGGATCAAATCTTTGCCTGATGGCGTCTTTCATCGGTATCACGATTTAGAAAAGCTGTAAGTGGCTAAACCTGTGCTTGTAATTTAAAGAGATTCATACTAGCCTATCCCCAACTCAATTCTACACACCATCTCCGCTCTCCCCCGCCCGCTCTGGTGTGGGACTTAAAAATACCACACCACTACCGACCCCAGCCACCGCCTTCCCCCACCTCAAAACAACCAGTCACTGCCTTCCCCACCATAAGGCAGTCAACCACAGTCACCGACATCCCCCACCACAACACAACCAGCCGCAGCAACCACCATCCCCCACCACAAAACAGCCAGCCACCGCCTTCCCCAACTACAACCCAGCCAGCTGCTACCACAACCATCCCCACCCCACCCCAACACAACCAGCCACCACCATCCCCCACCACAACACTGCCATCCCCCACCACAACACAACTGGCCACAACCGCCATCCCCCACCACAACACAGCCAGCCACCGCACCCCCACCACAACCAGCCAGCCACCGCCTGCCCCAACTACCCCAAACCACAACCCAGCCAGCTGCTACTCCCACACCATCCCCACCCCACCCACCAACAAAAACAGCCAGCCCCTGCCATCCCCCACCACACCACAACAACCAAACTGGCCAGCCACCGCCATCCCCCACCACCACAGCCAGCCACCGCCTTCCCCAACCACAACCCAGCCAGCTGCTACACCATCCCCCACTACCAACCAACCAGCCCCTGCCACCCCCCACCACACCACAACAAAAACAGCCACTCCTTCCCCCACCACACAACACTCCCCCCCCCACCACAACACAACCGCCCGCAGCCAACGCCATCCCCCACCACAACACAACTGCCCCCAGCCCCCGCAATCCCCCACCACAACACAACCAGCCACTGCCTTCCCCCACCACAACACTACCAGCCCCAGCCCCCGCCATCCCCCACCACAACACAACCGGCCCCAGCCCCTGCCATCCCCCACCACAACACAACTGCCCCCAGCCCCCGCAATCCCCCACCACAACACAACCAGCCACTGCCTTCCCCACCACAACACTACCAGCCCAAGCCCCCGCCATCCCCCACCACAACACAACCGGCCCCAGCCCCTGCCATCCCCCACCACAACACAACCGCCCGCAGCCAACGCCATCCCCCACCCCAACACAACCGGCCACAGCCACCTTCGTGCTCCACTCGTCGCTCTAAAACTGTCCGCAGCCGCCGCCATCCCCACCACAACACAACCGGCCCCAGCCCCCGCCACCCCCCACCACAACACAACCGGCAACAGCCGCCGTCATCCCCACCACAACTCAGACAGCCACCGCCAACCCCCACCACAACACAACCGGCCACAGCCACCGCCACCGCCACCCCCATCCCAACACACCCGCCTCCGTGCTCCCTCGTCGCTCTAAAACTGTCCACAGCCGCCGCCATTCCCACCACAACACAACCGCCCCAGCCCCCGCCACCCCCCACCACAACACAACCGGCAACAGCCGCCGTCATCCCCCACCACAACTCAGACAGCCACCGCCAACCCCCACCACAACACAATCGGCCACAGCCACCGCCACCGCCACCCCCCATCCCAACACAGCCGCCTCCGTGCTCCCTCGTCGCTCTAAAACTGTCCGCAGCCGCCGCCATCCCCACCACAACACAACCGGCCCCAGCCCCCGCCACCCCCCACCACAACACAACCGGCCACAGCCGTCGTCATCCCCCACCACAACTCAGACAACCACCACCAACCCCCACCACAACACAACCGGCAACAGCCACCGCCAGCCCCCATCCTAACACAGCCAGCCACCGCCTTCCCCAACCACAACCCAGCCAGCTGCTACTCCCACCATCCCCCACCACAAAACAACACAGCCAGCCCCTGCCACCCCCACCACACCACAACAAAAACAGCCACTGCCTTCCCCCACCACAACACTACCAACCCCTGCCATCCCCCACCACAACACAACCGCCCGCAGCCAACGCCATCCCCCACCACAACACAACTGCCCCCAGCCCCCGCAATCCCCCACCACAACACAACCAGCCACTGCCTTCCCCCACCACAACACTACCAGCCCCAGCCCCCGCCATCCCCCACCACAACACAACCGGCCCCAGCCCCTGCCATCCCCCACCACAACACAACTGCCCCCAGCCCCCGCAATCCCCCACCACAACACAACCAGCCACTGCCTTCCCCCACCACAACACTACCAGCCCAAGCCCCCGCCATCCCCCACCACAACACAACCGGCCCCAGCCCCTGCCATCCCCCACCACAACACAACCGCCCGCAGCCAACGCCATCCCCCACCCCAACACAACCGGCCACAGCCACCTTCGTGCTCCACTCGTCGCTCTAAAACTGTCCGCAGCCGCCGCCATCCCCACCACAACACAACCGGCCCCAGCCCCCGCCACCCCCCACCACAACACAACCGGCAACAGCCGCCGTCATCCCCCACCACAACTCAGACAGCCACCGCCAACCCCCACCACAACACAACCGGCCACAGCCACCGCCACCGCCACCCCCCATCCCAACACACCCGCCTCCGTGCTCCCTCGTCGCTCTAAAACTGTCCACAGCCGCCGCCATTCCCACCACAACACAACCGGCCCCAGCCCCCGCCACCCCCCACCACAACACAACCGGCAACAGCTGCCGTCATCCCCCACCACAACTCAGACAGCCACCGCCAACCCCCACCACAACACAATCGGCCACAGCCACCGCCACCGCCACCCCCCATCCCAACACAGCCGCCTCCGTGCTCCCTCGTCGCTCTAAAACTGTCCGCAGCCGCCGCCATCCCCACCACAACACAACCGGCCCCAGCCCCGCCACCCCCCACCACAACACAACCGGCCACAGCCGTCGTCATCCCCCACCACAACTCAGACAACCACCACCAACCCCCACCACAACACAACCGGCAACAGCCACCGCCAGCCCCCATCCTAACACAGCCACCTCCGTGCTCCCTCGTCGCTCTAAAACTGTCCGCAGCCGCCGCCATCCCCCACCACAACACAACCAGCCCCCGCCATACCCCACCACAACACAACCGGCCACAGCCACCGTCATCCCCCACCACAACACAGCCAGCCACCGCCAACCCCCACCACAACACAACCAGCCACAGCCACCGCCATCCCCAACCCCAACACAACCGGCCACAGCCGCTGTCACCCCCCACCACAACACAGCCAGCCACCGCCATCCCCCACCACAACCGGCCACAGCCACCGCCATCCCCCACCCCAACACAGCCGGCCCCAGCCCCCGCCATCCCCCACCTCAACACAACTGGCCACAGCCGTTGCCATCCCCCACCACAACACAACCAGATGCAGCCACCACCATTCCCTGCCACAACACAACCGACCACAGTCACTGCCATCCCCCACTACAACATAATCAGCCTCAGCCATCACCATCCCCCACCACAACACTACCGACCCCAGCTTAGGTACTTCAGTCACTTAGGTAAACTTAGTCGTTCTAAAATGCCTCAGATCATAGAAGTTGGGGGATAAAGAAAACAAGGCCCCCTCTTATGTTTATTTGGGGTTTACCGGTACCACATCCTTCGCAGTTACATTTGTGTAAAGTAAAAAAAAAAAAATAAAGCACACAACCAAATAGGGCTTTACCACATCAAACAGTTGGATACATTAACCCTTCATTATAATTCCTTCCATGGTGACATTTCAGAGTAAGAGTTTCCACTCATAACACCTTGATTGTATTCTTCAACACGTTTTGCAGGACAGACCCTGCTTCTTCAGGAAGATAGTTGATTTATGTATAATTGTCTGTCAACAACATTTACAAATATGAAACAAATTGTTACAAATTAACTATTTTTTTTCCAGCTTTCTACAAAATAATGAACTACAATCCATCTCCCGGCAGGCATTTTCAGGACTCTTCAGGCTAAAAACGCTGTGAGTAAGCCGAGGGCCCTTCACATTTTTCATATTTACCTCCTTCCTCCTCATATAAGCTCATTCACCAAACATACACCACAGTTGAATGATGGGGCATTCTTCCTCCCACTGACACCAATGATGGGACACTATTCCTCCCACTGACACCAATGATGGGACACTATTCCTCCTACTGACACCAATGATGGGACACTATTCCTCCAACTGACACCAATGATAGGACACTATTCCTCCCACTGACACCAATGATGGGACACTATTCCTCCCACTGATGCCAATGATGGGACACTATTCCTCCCACTGACGCCAATGATGGGACACTATTCCTCCCACTGACGCCAATGATGGGACACTATTCCTCCCACTGACGCCAATGATGGGACACTATTCCTCCCACTGACGCCAATGATGGGACACTATTCCTCCCACTGACGCCAATGATGGGACACTATTCCTCCCACTGATGCCAATGATGGGACACTATTCCTCCCACTGACGCCAATGATGGGACACTATTCCTCCCACTGACGCCAATGATGGACACTATTCCTCCCACTGACACCAATGATGGGACACTATTCCTCCCACTGACACCAATGATGGGACACTATTCCTCCCACTGACACCAATGATGGGACACTATTCCTCCCACTGATACCAATGATGGGACACTATTCCTCCCACTGATACCAATGATGGGACACTATTCCCCCCACTGATACCAATGATGGGACACTATTCCTCCCACTGACACCAATGATGGGACACTATTCCTCCCACTGACACCAATGATGGGACACTATTCCTCCCACTGACACCAATGATGGGACACTATTCCTCCCACTGACGCCAATGATGGGACACTATTCCTCCCACTGATGCCAATGATAGGACACTATTCCTCCCACTGACACCAATGATGGGACACTATTCCTCCCACTGACACCAATGATAGGACCATTGGCGGACTGACAACTCATGGGGACCTCGGGCAATAGGAGATTATGGGGCCCCTGGGCGATAGGAGATTATGGGGCCCCCAGGCAATAGATTATGGGGCCACACAGTATATACACACACAGAAAAAGTACTGGAGAGGCAGGGCAGCTATAATCTTGGGATTTTTAGACCAGAAGGGTGTCGGTAGGGGACATTTCTGGGACAGATGTTTACATACCGTCCCTAGTTTTACTGAGGCTGGCAACTTTGATGGGGCCCCCTTGTGGCATGGAGGCTCCTCTCTTCTCTTTTTATACTCAGTTGTGACATGACGCTACTCTTATATCAAGGTATCGCTTGTATATCAAGGCAAAATGTATTAAAACATTTTGCTTGTCTTACAAAACGCTCTCAAACCAAGTTACTCTCTGTGACGAGACCCTTGCTCGCTTGGTTCTGCTCTCCCGACACTCTGCTTCTATTGGATCAGATTGCGGATTGCAACATCTGATGGTCCAGTCATCCAAGGTTCCGGGATCCGAACTACAGCTATGTGCCGTTCGAGATCCATTTAGAACACACACCAGACAGGCTGTATGTATGTTCAAACAGGACTCTTTATTTTCTAGTACACAGCACACTTTTATACAGAATTTGGAACATCCCACCCTCAACAACCGCTTCCTATTGGTCAATTGTAATGCATATGCAGTCCCCACTCAGGTCCTCCTTAACCATGCAAATGAGGACTTGGAATAGTCAACAGGGATTGGTCCCATAGCTTGAATAGAAAGACTATGTGTATTGAGACAGAAGCCCCAGGGGGTAATCAATGTACACAATAGCCCGGTCTATTTATCGGGACATAATTACTACACCTGAGAGATCGCATTCCTTTAGATAATGACATTTAGTTGAGTTAATTACTAATTGTAACAAAGTGTGTTACCCAGACAGCCTGGCCCCGCATAGCTTGGCAAGTTCCCTGAAACATAATTGACATGCTAATTCAATACACCTGATAATCAAAAGACTTTAAACAGTGTTATCACACAATAGAAAGGTCTAGGAGCAGACCTTAACCACTTAAGGACCCCCGCACGCACATATACGGCCACAGAATGGCACGTACAGGCACAAGGGCGTAAATTTACGTCCCCGCCTGAGTGCGGTTCGGGGGTCCCATCGGGACCCCCTCCGCGGCGTGCGGGGGTCCCCCTACCTCTGGGAGCGATCCGGGATCTGCGGGCGGATGTCCGTGATATCCGCCCCCCCCCCGCGATCGCTCCCAGCCAATGGGAGCGCGCTCCCAGCCTGTCACTTCCTCCTCCTGTGTTTACACAGGAAGGAGGAAATGATGTCACCTCTCATCGCAGCGCTGTTTCCCAGCGCTGCTGATGAGAGAAGACATCACAAGTAAGTGTGCACCAACACAACACTGACACACACTCACATAGGCATATTAACCCCTTGTGATCGCCCCCCCCACCCCCTGTCACAGTGTCACTGAATGCAGTGATTTAATCACTGCATTTAGTGTCAGTGTGACAGGCAGTGTAAAAAACAGTTAGTGTTAGGTTCAGGATAGCCCCCCCACCCCCCCTAATAAAGTTTTAACCCCTGATCACCGCCCTAGTTAACCCTTTCACTCCCTATTGCCAGCGTCACTAAGCGATCATTTTTCTGATCGCTGTATTAGTGTCGCTGTTCCCGCTAGGTAGCTATTTTTTTTTATTGCGATTTTTTTTTTTTTACTAAAGACATGTGGCTAAATAAATTTTGGCCTAAATGTTTGACTAAAATTTAGTTTATTTGATTTTTTTTTTAACAAAAAGTAAAAAATAGTGTTTTTTTTTCAAAAATGTCGCTCTATTTTTGTATATAGCGCAAAAAATACAAATCGCAGAGGTGATCAAATACCACCAAAAGAAAGCTCTATTTGTGGGAAGAAAAGGACGCAAATTTTGTTTGGGAGCCACGTCGCACGACCGCGCAATTGTCTGTTAAAGCGACGCAGTGCCGAATTGGAAAAACGCCTCTGGGCATTTAGCAGCATATTGGTCCGGTCCTTAAGTGGTTAATTAACACCTCTACAACCTTACACAATGGGCAATTGGTATATCTTCTGAGTCTATTGACCTGGTTGGGAGTCAGAATAAAATCACCTGTAATATCTCAAGACATCCTGGAATATGAACTATCAGTAATGTCCCATCTTCTGTAATACATGAATTAGGATTTCAAGTAGAAACACTCCAGCACTCCAAGGTCCATGACACTCTCAAACCAAGGTTTTACTGTAAAGGGTTTCCTGATGAGCATTTCAGCTTTTCTGATCAAATAATAAAAAAAATGACAAATGACGTCCATTTGCGGTTTGAAATATTCTGGCAGCGAAATGCAGAAGAGACGTTCTCAGCCCACCAGACGTATCTCTACACAGATCAGATATGTAATGGGGTTACCAGAGTCTCTCCGCCCTGCCTGGTGTGGGAATGTGGGAAAGGAGATCCGCATCGCAATTTATGGGATTGTAGATAACTGAAAAGATTTCGGAGTCAAAGAGCAGCTCATGCTCCGAGGAATGTATTAAAGCCGTATTAACCCCCGAAACCAAAAAATGTAATATGTTGCAGCTTACTAATCATTCGATGAGCAGTTGCTTGGATGCGATACAAGGAAGATCGAACGTCATAACCCCCCTGTAGGTTGGAGGATGGCGTGTGACAGCGGTGTACCTACAGGGGTTGCAGGGGTCGCTATTGCGACACAGCCCCATGCTCCGCTCGCGTTGGCTCCCCTGTACGCCTGGATAGGAGGGCAGTAGAGGCAGCGGCATGTAGAGGGAACCGATCGCTCCATGTAGCCGCTGAATTCCCGCTTCTCCTCCTTTCCCACCCGCAGACATTCAGCGGTTACAGGAAGAAAATGGAGAGACCGGTTCCTCCACATGCCGTTCCCGCCGCCTCCCTATGCCTGTCCTGCTTCCCCAGGCCCCTGTGTGGAGGGCCGGATTTGCTCTCCCATCCGCCCCAAGGCCAGGTTCTGCAATGCACCCCCTCCCCGCCAACCGAATAACCGCCCCACCCCCACCCAAATCAACGGAGAATGGCAACCAGATGGCAGGGGCGGCACAGTTCAAATATTATTTGTTTCTTTTTTTTTTTTACTTTTTTATCACTGCCACCTTGGGGACACTGACCGAGGACATTCTCTCCCATTCTATCACATACATCAGGCAAATTGGGCGGCCGCGAGGCCCCTGAAAGCGCGAGGCATTAGGCAGCCGCCTTTTTTTACCTAATTAGAGAGCCGCCTCTGTGCCCGGGACAGACCTGCAAAATGCAGAAACTGTCTCGGGCAATCCGGGACACGAGGTCACCCTACTGGGGAGGGATTGTGGTTGAGTTCCAGAAAGAAAAGCCTTGGGTTGATCCATCTAAAGCATGGGTCTTCAAACTATGGCCCTCCAGTTGTTCAGGAACTACAATTCCCATCATGCCTAGTCATGTCTGTGAATGTCAGAGTTTTACAATGCCTCATGGGATGTGTAGTTCCGCAACAGCTGGAGGGCCGTAGTTTGAGGATCCCTGATCTAAAGCCATGGTTAGGTGATAAGCCGGAGAGCCGTACGATTTCATCTCTTTCCTTCTGCAGAACATGATTGTCCTTTTTTCTAAACGTTTTCTGTCTCCGGCAGTTTCCTTAGTAACAATCGGATCGAGGTCTTGAGGGCCGAAGTCTTTAAGGATCTGCACTCCTTGGAATGGCTGTAAGTTAAAAAGGAAGCCGGTGGGCTTTGGGTGCACGAGCCCTTCAGGATTATTGATGAATTGTCCTTATCTGACATTTCCTTAACTCCAAGCTTTTCTCTTCTCTATCTCTTTTAGGATTATAGATAATAACAGAGTTAACCAGATTCATCCCGGGACATTCAAAGGCCTGAATTCTTTATATTTCCTGTAAGTGTTCTGCCTCATCCACGGCGATTACTAAGAGTTTGGGGTCATCCTGATTTAATGTTTTAGAATTATCTTATTAATTATTATTATTATAATATTTATTATTATTATTATTATTTTGTTATTATTATTATTATTATTATTATTGTATTATTATTTTATTATTATTATTATTTATTATATCATTTATTATTATTATTTTTTATTATTATTATTATTATTATTATTATTATTATATAATATAATTTTTTTTATTTTTTTTTATTATTATTATTATTATTATTATTTTTATTATTATTTTATTATTATTATTATTATTATTATTATTATTATTATTATTTTATTATTATTATTATTATTATTGTATTATTATTTTATAATTATAATTATTATTTATTATATCATTTATTATTATTTTTTATTATAATTTTTATTATTATTATTATTATTATTATTATTATTATTTTATTATTATTATTATTATTATTATTATTGTATTATTATTTTATAATTATTATTATTATTTATTATATCATTTATTATTATTATTTTTTATTATTATTTTTTATTATTATTATTATTATTATTATTATTATTATATATAATAATATAATTTTTTTTATTTTTTTTATTTTTTATTATTTTAGCATTATTTTTTATTATTATTATTATTATTATTATTATTATTATATAATTTTATTAGTTTTATTTTTTTATTATTATTTTAGCATTATTAAAGCCGATAAAGCTAAAAAAAAAGATAACAAAGTGGCTTTCATTTCATAAAGACGTTTATTTTATAGGCAGAGGAAGAACAAGCTGGGCCTCGGCTGCTTAATTTAAATATCTTTATTTATAATTACCGTATATACTCGAGTATAAGCCAATTTTTTTCAGCACATTTTTTTGTGCTGAAAATGCCCCCCCTCACCTTTTTGCGCCTGATCTCCCGGACTTTGGGGACCCGGTACAGGCCGGCCGCAGGGGGGCGGGGCTGGACGTGTGACGTCAATGATCGTCTTTCCCTATATCAGGGAACAGACGATCAGTGACACTGCCACAGAGAAGAACGGGGAAGGTGTGTTTACACTCACCTCTCCCAGTTCTTCAGCTACGGTGACCGATCGCGGGACACCGGCGGCGATCGGGTCCCGCGGCCGCGGTCAGGGAGCTTTGGACCGGGTCGCGTGCACGTGCTGATGGCGCACGACCCACGGCTGGGCTCTTAAAGGCGATGTACGCGCCGTGCCATTCTGCCGACGTATATCGGCGTTAGGCGGTCAGCAAGTGGTTAATGTAATCATTATCGGATAATAATTTTCCGTCCCGTTCCTGAGAATCGCGTAGGGACGCAATCATTTTCAATGATAAATTAATTTGTATATTCATCCCGCTACATTCCCAAGCTGCCAGTCTGCTCCAAAGCCGTTTAACGCTTCCACGGTTACATAGCATGTGATTTAGGATTTGGCGCAGTGCCCCGTACTTCAAAGAACGACCATTCCTATCGCCCTTCTATTCACTCACTGGCTGTAGGAATAAAGGTCCTGGTGACCAGTTGTAGATATATTTCTCTAAAGCCGGTTCCCGCAAAATCTATTCATTTCCCTGAATTTCTTACCTTACTATCATAGGCGTGCACAGGGGGGTGACAGGTGTGCCTGGGCACACCCTAATCATCCCATGCACTAGCGCCATCCAGTGTACAGAAGTGTGTGGGACAAATAGGACCCAAGGGAAAGTGGGCCCACTGTGCCCTGTCATGCACTACACACCCAGAGTAATCCATGTCTGCAGGTAAAGCATATTACACCTACCCCCTCCACCTCATCTCTCCCTCTTACCCTGCCCTCTCTTTTACCCTTGTTTACCTTCTCTCTCTCACCCCCCTGTTTCTCTCACCCCCACTCTCTCTCTCACCCCCACTCTCTCTCACCCCCTTCTCTCTCTCTCACCCCCTTCTCTCTCTCTCACTCCCTTCTCTCTCTCTCATCCCCTCACACCCTTCTCTCTCACCACCTTCTTCTCTCTCACCCCCTCTTTTAACAACCTCTCTCTTTACCCTTTCACCCTCCCCCTCTGTCTCTTTTACTCCTTTTCTGTCTCTCTCTCTCACCCTTTCTCTCTCTCACCCCCTTCTCTCTCTCTCTCTTACCCCCTCCTTCTCTCTCACCACCTTCTCTCTCTCTCTTACCCCCTCCTTCTCTCTCACCCCCTTCTCTCTCTCTCTCTCTCTCACCCCCTTCTCTCTCTCTCTGTCACCCCCTTCTCTCTCTCTCACCCCCTTCTCTCTCACCCCCTTCTCTCTCTCTCACCCCCTCACACCCTTCTCTCTCTCTCATCCCCTCACACCCTTCTCTCTCTCTCATCCCCTCACACCCTACTCTCTCACCCCCTTCTTCTCTCTCACCCCTCTTTTACAACCTCTCTCTTTACCCTTTCACCCTCCCCCTCTCTCTCTTTTACCCCTTTTCTGTCTATCTCTCTCACCCCTTCTCTCTCTCTTACCCCCTCCTTCTCTCTCACCCCCCTCTTTTACAACCTCTCTCTTTACCCTTTCACCCTCCCCTCTCTTTCTCTTTTACCCCATTTCTGTCTCTCTCTCGCCCCTTCTCTCTCCCTCACAACCTTTTCTCTCACCTCCCTCTCTCTCTCACCCCCTTAACCCCTCCTCACTCTTTCTCCCTCGCCCCCTCTCTCTCACCCCCCCCCTCACCCCCTTCTCTTTTTCTCCCTCTCTCTCACCCCCTTCTCTCAATCCCTTCCCTCTCACCCCCTCTCTTACAACCTCTGTCTTTACCCCATTCACCCTCCCCCTCTCTTACCCCTCTCTCTCTCTTTTACCCTTTTTCTGTCTCTCTCTCACCCCTTCTCTCTCTTTCACTTCCCCTCTCTCTCACCCCCTTCTCTCTCTCTCTCTCTCACACTCTCTCTCTCTCTCTCTCTCTCTCTCTCTCTCTCTCTGGGTTTGTAAAGCCAGCCTATGCCTTAAGGTGAAAAAACTTCTGGCAGTCAGAGGCCCCCCAGCCCCCCCCCCCCCAATTTACTTACCTGAGCCCTGGAATGTCCAACGGTGAGAACGCACAGTCTCTCTGCCTCGTCTCTTGATTGGATAGATTGATAGCAGTGCAGCCATTGGCTCCCGCCGCTGTCAATCAAATCCAATGATGCGGCGCTGGGGCAGAGTCCTGCATTCGGCGGCTATGGACGCCAAATGCTGGAGCCGTGAGAGCCGCCGGGGGACCCCAGAAGACAGCGTTCGGGGGCCACTCTGTGCAAAGTATCACTTTAAGGCCGGATCATTCAAGGGTGCTGTCCTGCATCTCAGGTGGCTCAGTGAGAAGAGCTACTGCCAGATGCAGCAGAGGTCCTAGGTTCAGGTCCAGGCCCTGACATGGTCACAAAACCAGCATTATCTGGATATACACATCAATGACCCTTCTTAAGGCACAGCCATGCTCCAACTACTACTACCAGGGCTGGGCTGGGACAAACATTTGGCCCTGGACTTCATCCAGACTGGCCCAGTTTGGCAGGTCTCTCCCATGGCAGCCGGACAACTCCCGCCCCCCCCCCCCCCCCCCAGCCACCCAAGCCCCCTCTCCCCCTTCACTAGCCACTACTTTATTAGAACGGCTGGTACTTGTACTCTTATAGGCTGTACCAGTGGGGAAGATGGACATTACTTCACCCGGGGCAAGGAATCAGTTCGGTGCCCCCCCCCCCCCCCCCCCATGGGACAAGATTAGGCAGAAGTGAGAAACTCCCAGGCCATAGCTGCATAGCTGTTGAGTCTGCTGTCTGTCCCCTCCCCTGTCGTCGTCCCTGCTCCTCTGTTCCCCCTAGGTGAGCGCTGCATGGAGGGAGAGGAGGTGAGCGCTGCAGGAAAGGAGAGACAGAAGAGCGGAGGGGGGAAGCGGTCCGCTATCACTGAAGCCGACCCACTTAACCATCGGCCCACCGGGAAACTCCCTGTTGTTCCAAAGGCCATCCCTGACTACTACTCAGGAGAAGGCTTGTCTCTGGCCCCACATAATATAATCCAAAGAACAGAAACTGCACACCAAGCTACGATCTCCACTAAATGTTGACCAAGACACCACCACTCAACCTCCTATGTCTGAAGTGTTTCACCTCAAAGGGCTTAATTCTACGAGGTGAAGCAGTGTTTTGAACAATGTAGATTAGTGGCGATCGTAACTTTGTGTGTTCTCTGGACTTTATTTATATGGACTTAAAGGATCACTAAAGGATTTTTTTTTTTTAGCTAAATAGCTTTCTTTACCTTACTGCAGTACTGGTTTCTTGTCCTCATTGTTTGTATGTTTTTGCTTTGAAGTTGCCGTAATTCTGCTCTGATCTCCACACTTCCTACTTGTCTGGCTCCTTATGAAAAATCTCATGGCAGCTTTTCACGGTGGTCCGAGCTGTCATTACTGTGTGTCTAAAACTCCTCAGAACCAATCAGATTCATTTTAAAAACAAAACACTGCCCTGGATATATTTGTTTTTGTTCTGTGTGTCTCTTTACATCACAAACATGAAACCAGTTTAAAAGTGAAACTAAACTGCAGGTACATTATATGATTGATTTTTATCTATTTTTAATCATTTTTAAAAGGAATCAGTTAACTATTATGGGCCAGATTCTTAAAACAGTTACGGCGGCGTATCTCCAGATAATCTGTTTCAAATCTGGGCCGGCGTATTTTTACGCCGATTGTCAAACGCAGATACGCTAAAAAAAAATAGGCTTCTCCCGTCGACGTAACTAGCCTACGCCGGCGTATAATTGTGTGCAATTATACGCTGGCCGCTAGGGGCGCTTCCGTCGATTTAGCCGCGTCGAATACGCAAATGAGGTAGATACGTCGATTCCCGAACGTACTTGCGCCCGGTCGTCGTATTTTACGTCGTTTGCGTAAGCGTAAAGTGACACCTGCTTTAGGAGGAGTGACTTCGCGTAGGTCCGGCGTACGCAATGTTGAGTATGGACGTCGATTTTTCCGTCGTTTCCGTAAAATCGTTCGCGAATAGGGCTTTGCGTGAGTTACGTTCACGTCTAAAACAATTCATTTCCGGCGTAATTTGGAGCGTGCGCACTGGGCTACGTCCACGGACGGCGGATGCGCAGTTAAAAAAAAAAAAAAACTTCAAAAACGTGGGGTCACGATTGTTTTACGTAAAACACGCCCCACCTCGTCCACATTTAAAAATTACCTGGGTCATTTACGCTACGCCGCCGTAACTCTGGACGCAATTGAGAATACGGCACTTGCGTCCAGAGTTGCGGCGGCGTAGCGTAAATACGATACGCCCCGCTGGTATTTACGCCAGTTTATGAGAATCTGGCCCTATGTCTCTCTGCCCTGTAAACAGTCATTTCAGCAAAAACATTGTTTTCCTTTAGTGACATTCTTATATAAAATGTTGTAACTCTGTAACCAATGCTGGATATTTGACATTTTATATCATTTTTATGCAGATACATGTTAAACAATTCCATAAGTGCCATACCAAGCAACTCTTTATGTTCGGAAATGCCCCGTCTCAACTGGCTGTAAGTATTTGCGCTGATAATAATGATTAGAGGGACGCCTTCACTAGTTTTCTTTTTCATCTCTGTTATTTAACCACTTCAATACCCACCCATTGTGAAATGACGTCCTGGCTTTCAGTGGGGAATATCTGAATGATGGGTGCAGCCACAGGCATCATTCAGATATCCATCTCTTCAGCCGGCGAATCCCTGCACCATAAGAACGATCATAGCGGCGGTTCCACCGCTTGATCGTTCTTATAGGCGGCGGGAGGGGACCGCCCCCCCCCCCCCCTCCCGCCGCCATCCGGTGCTTCTCCGGGCTCTCCTTTGCCATCGGAGACCCGGAGAAACGATCCGCCGGCGTCGGGTGGAAACCATGGAGTAGACAGGTGACCAGATGGTCACCAGTCATCTCTATGATCGTTGGAAAGCCCGGGCGCGATGTTATGACGTCACGCCCGGGTCCTGGAATGTAAACACAGCTGCATTCGCGGATGAAAGCATTAGATCTGTGAATTTTTTTTTCACAATCTCATGCTTTCCAGCCTGGAGGAGAGATGTGGGGTATTTTTGACCCCCCCCCCCCCCCCCCCCGCATCTCTCCATAAAGAGGACCTGTCACGAACCATTCCTATTACAAGAGATGTTTACATTCCTTGTAATAGGAATAAAAGTGATCAAAAAAAATGTCAAAAAAGTGTAAAAATAAAAGAAATTGAGTAACATAAAAAATCAAATAATAAAAAAACATTTTTAAGCGCCCCTGTCCCCGGTAGCTCGCGCTCAGAAGTGAACACACACGTAAGTCCCGCCCACGTATGTAAACGCTGTTCAAACCACACATGTGAGGTATCGCCGCGTGCGTTAGAGCGCCAGCAACAATTTTAGCACTAGACCTCCTCTGCAACTCTAAAATTGTAACTTGTAAAAAAAA
This sequence comes from Rana kukunoris, assembly GCA_029574335.1. Classification (NCBI taxonomy): domain Eukaryota; kingdom Metazoa; phylum Chordata; class Amphibia; order Anura; family Ranidae; genus Rana; species Rana kukunoris. The sequence goes on from JAJQKJ010002137.1 coordinate 59,119, forward strand.
AGATAAGCGCCGCCTATGGAGATTTTTAAGTACTGAAGTTTGGCGCCATTCCATGAGTGTGCGCAATTTTAAAGCGTGACATGTTGGGTATCTATTTACTCGGTATAACTTCATCTTTCACATTATATAAAAAAATTTGGCTAACTTTACTGTTTTGTTATTTTTTAATTCACAAAACCGTTTTTTTCCCCCCAAAAAAGGCGTTTGAAAAATGATTGCGCAAAAGGGAATTTTATTCCCTAGGGTGTCTGCTAAAAATAACATATATAATGTTTGGGGGTTCTGAGTAATTTTCTAACAAAAAAAAATATGATTTATGCATGTAGGAGAGAAGTGCCAAAATAGGCCAAAATAGGCCCAGTATTGAAGTGGTTAAAAAAAATGTATTATTAATATTACCGTATATACAAATTAACATACGATTAACCACTTTAGCCCCGGAGGATTTGGCTGCCCAATGACCGGGCCATTTTTTGGCGATTCGGCGCTGCGTCGCTTTAACTGACAATTGCGCGGTCGTGAGACGTGGCTCCCAAACAAAATTGGCGTCCTTTTCCCCCACAAATAGAGATTTCTTTTGGTGGTATTTGATCACCTCTGCGGTTTTGATTTTTTGCGCTATAAACAAAAAAAAAAAGAGCGTCAATTATGAAAAAAAAAAGCAATATTTTTAACTTTTTTCTATAATAAATTTCCCCAAAAAATATATAAATTTTATTTTTTTTCCTCAGTTTAGGCCGATACGTATTCTTCTACATATTTTTGGTAAAAAAAAAAAATGCAATAAGCGTTTATCGATTGGTTTGCGCAAAATTTATAGTGTTTACAAAATAGGGAATAGTTTATGGCAATTTTTTTATTTTTTTATTTGTTTACTATTAATGGCGGCGATCTGCGATTTTTTTATTGGGACTGCGACGTTATGGCGGACACTTCTGACACTTTTGTGACATTTTTGGGACCATTTACATTTATACAGTGAACAATGCTATAAATATGCATTGATTACTGTATAAATGTGACTGGCAGTGAAGGGGTTAACCACTAGAGGGCGGGAATGTGTGTCCTATGAGTGTTCTAACTGTAAGGGGAGGGGGGGTGACTGGGGGAGGTGACCGATTGTGTCCCTATGTACAAGGGACACAGCATCGGTCTCCTCTCTCCCTGACAGGACGTGGAGCTCTGTGTTTACACACGGGAGCTCCATGTCCCCGCTCAGTTACTGGGCAATCGCGTGTGCCCGGCGGCGATCGTTGCCGCCGGCACTCGCACCGGGATCCCAGCAGAACGGCGTGTGCGCGCCCCCCGCCCGCGGCTTTAAAGAGACAGCACGTCATATGACGTGCTGTCAGAACAATGGAGCCCTCCGCCCGCCGTCATTTGACGGTGGGCGGTGGACAAGTGATTAAAAAAGTAACTAGTTACAATTACAAGTTACTTGTCCGAAAAAGTAAGTGAGTTAGTGACTTATTAGCAAAGTAACTAGTTACTCGGAAAAGTAACTGAGATTTTTTTTTTATATTCTACAATGCAATTACGTTCTATAACATAATTGGAGTAATTACAAGCAATATCAGCAGCAGTCACAGTGTCAGCTCAGCCATTAGCACAAAGTTCATATTTTGCCACACCAGGCCTAAGGCCTTAGGCCTGGTGTGGCGAAATATGAACTTTTTGCTACTGGCTGACCTGACAGTGACTGCTGCTGCTGATATTGCTTGCAATTGTAAAGCTTAAAGGACTCCAATTATCTGTCTATAAGCCTGTTATATATTTATAGACAGATAATTGGAGTCTTTTAAGCTTTGAAGCAAGCAACAATAGCAAGCAGCACAGCCAGCCAGTCGGTCAGCTCAGCCAGCCCAGTAGCACAAAGTTCATTCACATCACCACCACGGCACCACCAGACCAGGCAGACCTTAGACTAGGCCGCTCTCTCCCCCCCCCCCCCAAGTTCCAATCGGCTCCTCACCTGGGACCTGGCTGCGCAGGGGGCAGGGGCCAAAGTCGGTCGGTGCTGCTGTCTGCTGGCTTGCGCAGGGCAGGGCAGGGGCCGCCGCAGGGCCACAGTCGGTGTTGCCTGGTGAGGTGGTGAGTCAGTGTGACTTGGCTGCTGGCTTGCTGCTGGCCTCGGACCGGAGATGTCGGCGGCTCGGTCAGTGACACTGACACACGTCCGTCAGTCAGTCAGTCACACCCGACAAGTCCCGACAGACACACGAGTCACGTCTGCGGCCGCGAGCGGTAGACTCCAGGGGCGCATGCATGCGCCGCGCCAGCGCCACCCACCGAGAGTCTGTCCGACACTGAGTCACATGCCCGCCGGCGATCAATCAAGGAGAACAGAAATCATGTGATGACTGATGACAGACAGTGTGACCCGGGCCACCCAATCACAATTCACAATACAATTACAGGCTCCATCCCGTCGGCCCTGAGGAAAGTTAGACAGAGACATGACCCCGGACTGCCACCCGCGCCGCGCGCTCAATGTAACTTAGTAACGCCGCCAATGTAATGGCAACGGCGTTGGCGATGGGGTAAAAGTAATCAGGTAGATTACTAGTTACCCCTTGACGGCCAATCGTTACGTAACGGCGTTTATTTAAACGCCGTTACTTACAACACTGATTACACGGCAATGATTGTATTGTATGGTTTAGATGTGTTTTTTGCTCTTTTCTTCTTTCTAGGGATCTGGAGGGGAATGAGATGGAGACAATCCACAACTCTGTGTTTCAGGAGTGTATAACTGTTTTGTAAGTATATCCCGGGCACTCCAGTTTAGTTTTAGTTTTTTTCACAATGAATAAACATACATTATCTCACAAAAATGAGTACACTTTATTCTATCTTTTCTTGTGACAACACTAAAGAAATTACTTTTTGCTACAATGTATTTCAGGATGTGCAATTTTTCATACGCACTGTAGGCAATGTACGTCAGGGCTGTCTTAATGAGAGGGCACACCTGGGCATTGCCCAGGGGCCCCAGCTGCATGGGGGGCCCCCGCACTTTCCCCAAAGCATCTGGTTCTTGAGCCCACGCTGCCCTGAAATTAGGGGCCCCATGATGGCACTGGGAGTGATAGATACACTGGGGAGGCAGTCTGCCTCCTACCTACTTGATGTCTGTTCACCTGCACTGTCATCATTGTAGGGGCCCCAGAGCATTACTTTGCCCAGGGGCCGATGGTGCTATTAAGACGGCCCTGATGTACGTGCCCTTGCTTCAGTGCGCATGTGCCGATCACATCAGCACATACAGATACAATGGATATCTACTGAACTGTGCAGGTTTGGGAGATATCCGGGGGAGCTACAGGTAAGCCTTATTATAGGCTTACCTGTATAGGTTAGGGTGACCACATTTCCAAACTGCCATTCAGGGACACACCAGCTCTCTCACCTTCCCCAAAAAAAGATGAGGGACGGGGGGGAAATGTAGTCTCGGGGGTTGATGGGGAATTTGGCGGCGGGTTATTTGTCAGGTGAATGTGCCACTTGCCACCAGATGCAGTGTTGTTTGCCACCCATAGCCTGCCACCAGATGCAGTGCTGCATGAGCCATGTGCGTAGAAGGAAAGGAGTGGCGTCACTATCTGGAGAGTGAAGATCACACCAGTCCCTACTGATTGCCGCTGGGTGCCAGAGAAGGAGGAGGTGCTGAGGTGGGTGGGGACAGCAGTGCTGCACTAGGCGCAGGCCTTGCTTCTGGTCTCGCTGACTGAGACCGGAATTGTCACCGGTTGCAAGATGCCAGGCGGTGCCGGCCCTAGCAACCAGTTCCAGAAATGTAGTTATTAGTTAGTAGGGGGTGGCTGTGTCTTCTATTTCATTCCGGGACACTGTATTGTCCCTGAATGAAGGTGCCCGGGATCCAGGACAGACATGTCAATTGCGGGACAGTCCCGGGCAATCCGGGACACGTGGGCACCCAAGTATAGGCCCCTCCTGCCACCATCTGGTCCTTCTCCGGGCTCTCCCGTGCCATTGGGGGCCCAGAGAACCGGCGCCGGCTCACTACGATAGAGATATTTCTATGACCGTCGGAGGCCCGGGCGCGACGTTATGACGTTACGCCCGGTTACCCGGAACTAAACAAAGCTGCAATCGCGGCTGTCGGCATGAGATGGAGAAAAACAATTCACCGATCTCATGCTTTCAAGCCTGGAGGAGAGATGTGAGTTCCCCCCCCCCCCCCCCCCCCCCGCATCTCTCCATAAAGAGGACCTGTCACAGTGATTCCTATTACAAGGGATGTTTACATTCCTTGCAATAGGAATAAAAGTGATTAAAAAAATGGAAAAAAAGGTGTAAAAATAAAGATAATTAAGTAAAATATTTTAAAAAATATATTTTTTTTTAAACGCCCCTGTCCCCGGAAGCTCGTGTTCAGAAGCGAACGCACGCGTAGGTCCCGCCCACATATGTAAACGCCAATCAAACCACACATGTGAGGTATCGCCGCGTGCGTTAGAGCGCGTGTAACAATTCTGGCACCAGACCTCCTCTGTAACTCTAAACTGGTAACCTGTAAAAAATAAATAAAAAATTAAGCGTGGCCTATGGAGATTTTTAAGTACCGAAGTTTGGCGCCATTCCACGAGTGTGCGCAATTTTAAAGCGTGACGTGTTGGGTATCTATTTACTCGGAGTAACAAAATCTTTCACATTATACAAAAACATTGTTATTTTTTAATTAACCACTTCAATCCCGGGCTTTTATACCACCTCCATACCGGGCCTATTCTGGCACTTCTCTCCTTCATGTACAAATCATAAATTCTTTGCTAGAAAATTACTCAGAACCCCCAAACATTATATATGTTTTTTTTTTTAGCAGACACCCCAGGGAATAAAACGACGGTCATTGCAACTTTTTATCTTGCACGGTATTTGCGCAATCATTTTTCAAACGCCTTTTTTGGGGAAAAAAATAGTTTCATGAATTTTAAAAAATAACAAAACAGTAAAGTTAGTCCAATTTTTTTTGCAAAATATGAACGATTATGTTACGCCGAGTAAATAGATACGTAACATGTCACGCTTTAAAATCGCGCACACTCATGGAATGGCGCCAAACTTCGGTACTTAAAAATCTCCATAGGCAGCGCTTTGAAATTTTTAACAGGTTACCAGTTAAGATTTACAGAGGAGGTCTGGTGCTGGAATTGTTGCTGGCGCTCAAACGCACGCGGCGACACCTCACATGTGTGGTTTAAACGGCGGTTACATATGTCGGCAGGACTTGCGTGTGCGTTCGCTTCTGCGCGTGAGCTACCGGGGACAGGGGCATTTTACATATTATTTTATTATTATTATTAATTTTTTTACATATTTTTTTTTTTTTTACACTTTATTTTTTTTTTTTTTATCACTTTTATTCCTATTACAAGAATTGTAAACATTCCCTATAATAGTAATCACTGTGGCAGGTCCTGTTTATGGAGAGAGGCGGGGGAGTCAATAAGACCTCCCCCTCCCCCCACATCTCTCCTCCAGGCTGGAAACCATGAGATCGGTGAAAAAAATTCACCGATCTCATGAATACCGCTGCTTAGTAGCCGCAATCGCGGCTTTGTTTACTTACGGGACCCGGGCGTGACATCATCACATCGCGCCCGGTCCTCCGACGGTCATAGAGATGACTGGTCATCACTACGGTTCCAGCTAGCGCCGGACGATTCATTCTCCGGGCCCCCGATGGCACAGGAGAGCCCGGAGAAGCACCGGATGGCGGCGGGAAAGGGGGGGGTGTCCCCTCCCACCGCCTATAAGAACGATCAAGCGGGGGAATCGCCGCTATGATCGTTCTTATGTTGTGCAGAATCGCCGGCAGAAGAAATGGATATCTGGATGATGCCTCTCGCTGCCCCCATCATTCAGATGGGCCCCATGCCACCGAGGGCCCCATGCCACTAGGGGGCCCCATCAGGGTTGCCAGGCTCAGTAAAAACCCAGGGACAGTATGTAAAAATACGTTTTTTTTTTACATCTGTCCCTGATATGTCCGAAACTGACATGCTTTTGATGTGAAAATCCTGAGATTTTTGCTGCCCCGCCTCTGCACTGCCTCCTGGCGTGGTGGCCATCTGTAAGCCCGGGGGCCCCATAATCTTCTATTGCCCGGGGACCCCATGAGTGGTCAGTCCGCCCCTGAATACAATTACACCGTCGGATCGTAGATGTAATGACTGCGCTGGCCGCTAGGTGGCCTTTACGCTGATTTCTCATTTGCCTATGCAAATGAGCCTAAGAACGCTTTTACGCCGCCCCGTCGTCGTTTACGTTGTTTCCGTAAGCGTAAGGTTACCCCTGCTATATGACAGGTAGCCTTCCGAAGGTCCGTCGTTGCCATGTTAAGTATGGCGTCGGGTCAGCGTCGTCTTTTTCCGTCGGTTACGTCGTTTTACTAAGCCGTTCGCGAATAGGGCGTTGCGTAAGTGACGATCACTCCGTTCTGACGTCGGTTTCAACGACGCCTTCTGACGTGAGCTGGAGCATGCGCACTGGGCTTTTTTCCCGATCGGCGCATGCCCAGTTCGATCGGCGCGGGGGCGCGCTTAATTTAAATGCAAGCCGCCCCCTTTGAATTACGCGGGGATACGCCGGGCCATTTACACTACGCCGCCTCAAACTGCGGAGCAAGCGCTTTGGGAATACGGCTCCCAGAGGTGTATTTAGGTTTTGTGCTGCCCTAGGCCTGACTAAACTTGCGCACCCCCTAATTTAAATATGACCCACCCCTTCCTGTCAAAGCCACACCCCTGTCATATTCATGGGAAGAGGACAGAGGGACGCCCTGGGAGGAGGACAGAGGGACGCCCTGGGAGGAGGACAGAGGGACGCCCTGGGAGGAGGACAGAGGGACGCCCTGGGAGGAGGACAGAGGGACGCCCTGGGAGAAGGACAGAGGGCCGCCCTGGGAGAAGGACAGAGGGACGCCCTGGGAGAAGGAAAGAGGGACGCCCTGGGAGAAGGACAGAGGGCCGCCCTGGGAGGAGGACAGAGGGACGCCCTGGGAGGAGGACAGAGAGACACCCTGGGAGGAGGACAGAGGGACGCCCTGGGAGGAGGACAGAGGGACGCCCTGGGAGGAGGACAGAGGGACGCCCTGGGAGGAGGACAGAGGGACGCCCTGGGAGAAGGACAGAGGGACGCCCTGGGAGAAGGACAGAGGGACGCCCTGGGAGAAGGACAGAGGGACGCCGTGGGAGGAGGACAGAGGGACGCCCTGGGAGGAGGACAGAGGGACGCCGTGGGAGGAGGACAGAGGGACGCCCTGGGAGGAGGACAGAGGGACGCCCTGGGAGGAGGACAGAGGGACGCCCTGGGAGGAGGACAGAGGGACGCCCTGGGAGGAGGACAGAGGGACGCCGTGGGAGGAGGACAGAGGGACGCCGTGGGAGGAGGACAAAGGGGCGCCGTGGGAGGAGGACAGAGGGACGCCCTGGGAGGAGGACAGAGGGACGCCCTGGGAGGAGGACAGAGGGACGCCCTGGGAGGAGGACAGAGGGACGCCCTGGGAGGAGGACAGAGGGACGCCCTGGGAGGAGGAGAGAGGGACGCCGTTGGAAGGGGACAGAGGGCCGCCCCCCACAACGTGCCGCCCTAGGCCTGGGCCTTGTTGGCCTAGGCCAGAATACATCCCTGCTTGCTCCATTAAGTTGCGGCGGCGTAGTGTAAATGGCTTACGCTACGCCCCCGCAGATTGTATGTAAATCTGGCCCAGTGTGTTTTGGGGGTTCTGATTAATTTTCTAGCAAAAAAAATATGATTTTTACATGAAGGAGAGAAGTGCCAGGATTGGCCCGGTATGGAGGTGGTTAAATACGGCCCTGGACGCACGTGTTTTATCACATTGTAGCGCGTGCGTTAAAATGCAACCGTCGTAATTGTTCCCTGAATGTGAGACGTTTTCTCAGAGGGTGAGTTTTTTATTTTTTTGTGGGATTATTTTCAGTGGAGCTCAGGAGAGGAGCTGGGAACTGTTGTAATCGCGGTCGGCGCGCAGAGATAACGATGACATAAAGCGAATGTTCGCTGAGCGCAGAGGACACATTAATGATGCTTTTACATGTGAGTAATGTGTGTTTAGCTGGTAAGTGGCCGTCACAATACACACATCCAATAATTCTCAACCAGAAGCATAAATTACCCGAAACGCTCCCAGCGGGCCGCACGTAGAACTCCCGGGCTGGAGAACAATATTTATACTCCGCGTTTAAGTGTTTGTACAAGAAACATACGGATCGTTACATCGGCCTCAACAAGGCGCGGCGAAGCGAGCGCATAAATGGAGGCATTTTATTAAAGTAGCTGCAAACCCAATCATTGAAATCCTTATTTTTTTCATTCAAATTCGAACCGTTTTTAGTTTTTTGCGCGATAAACGAAAATAGAGCGAAATTTTTGAAAAAAAAAATGCAATATTTTTTACTTTTTGCTCTAATAAATAATCCCAAAAATATATAAAATGATTTTATTTTTTCCTCAGTTTAGGCCGATGCTTATTCTTCTACATCATTTTGGTAAAAAAAAAAAGTCGGAATAAGCGTTTATCGATTGGTTTGCGCAAAAGTTATAGGGCCAGATTCAGATAGCTTTTACGGCGGCGTGTTTCCAGATACGCCGCCGTTTTTTTAAAAAATTTGCGCCAGCGCATCCTTACGCCGATTCAGAAAGGCGTTTACGCCTAAATTTCTGCTTGATCCGACCGACGTAAGTCTTACTACGCCGTCGGATCTTGGGTATTAATTTACAATGGCCGCTAGGTGGCGCTTCCCTCGATTTACGCGTTGAATATGTAAATTAGGGAGATACGCCGATTCACGGACGTACTTGTGGCCGGGCGTCATATTTTATGTCCTTTGCGTAAGCGTTAGTGCGGCGTAAAGTTACCCATGCTATACGAGGTGCAGCCAATGTTAAGTATGGACTTAGGGACAGTGTCGAATTGTACGTCGTTTGCGTAAATCGGTCAGGAATGGGGCTGGGCGTAAATTATGTTCACGTCGTTTACATTGAACGACCGGGTTCACGGCCGGGCACCCACTGCGCATGCACGAGCAGCACTGCACATGCGCGCGCGACCCGCCGCTGATTGGACAGGCGATCGTCTAGGACTTGTCAGTGTCCTAGGCGGTCGCCTACAGGGAGGGGCTGCTGTAGGCGATTAAGCTTAATCGCCTAACCAGCCCCTCGGCGGAAGGAGGTAGTGGGACAGGAAGTCCCACTCCTCCTGAAGCCCCCACTCCCCCCCCCAAAAAAATTACATGCCAAATGTGGCATGTAAGGGGGTGAGGAGTGGATTAAGCGGAAGTTCCATTTTTGGGTGGAACTCCGCTTTAAGGCATTACAAAAAAGTGCAAAGTTTCGAGGCCACACAGGACCTCTTCGTCAGGCAAGTACATTTTTGGACGCTATCTGCGATCCATGGTGTGCCGGATATTTTTTTAACTGTTTGATGGTTCCAGTGCCCAGCTGGGGATCGTTTCAGCACCCACCTTTTTTTCACAAGCCATTTTTCAAAGTCCAGGTCCGTGTGCAATTGGAATATTAACTAGACTCTACCTTAACCTGACTGCTCTCTTGCCTGCCTCCCGACCTCTGCCTGAACCTGACTGCTCTCTTGCCTGCCTCCTGACCTCTGCCTGAACCTGACAGCTCTCCTGGCTGCCTTCAACCTCTGCCTGTACCTGACAGCTCTCCTGGCTGCCTTCAACCTCTGCCTGTACCTGACTGCTCTCTTGCCTGCCTTTTACCTCTGCCTGGACCTGACTGCTCTCTTGCCTGCCTTTTACCTCTGCCTGGACCTGACTGCTCTCTTGCCTGCCTCCTGACCTTTGCCTAGACCTGACTGCTCTCTTGCCTGCCTCCTGACCTTTGCCTAGACCTGACTGCTCTCTTGCCTGCCTTTTACCTCTGCCTGGACCTGACTGCTCTCTTGCCTGCCTCCTGACCTTTGCCTGGACCTGACTGCTCTCTTGCCTGCCTTTTACCTCTGCCTGGACCTGACTGCTCTCTTGCCTGCCTCCTGACCTTTGCCTAGACCTGACTGCTCTCTTGCCTGCCTCCTGACCTTTGCCTAGACCTGACTTCTCTTTTGCCTGCCTCCTGACCTCTGCCTAGACCTGACTGCTCTCTTGCCTGCCTCCTGACCTCTGCCTAGACCTGACTGCTCTCTTGGCTGCCTTCAACCTCTGCCTGGACCGGACTGCTCTCTTGCCTGCCTCCTGACCTCTGCCTGAACCTGAGTGCTCTCTTGCCTGCCTCCTGACCTCTGCCTGAACCTGACTGCTCTCTTGCCTGCCTCCTGACCTCTGCCTAGACCTGACTGCTCTCTTGCCTGCCTTCTGACCTCTGCTTGGACCTGACTGCTCTCTTGCCTGCCTCCTGACCTCTGCCTGAACCTGACTGCCCTCTTGCCTGCCTTTGACCTCTGCCTGGACCTGACTGCTCTCTTGCCTGCCCCCTGATCTCTGCAATGACCTGGCTGCTCTCTTGTCTGCCTCCTGACCTCTGCCTAGACCTGACTGCTCTCTTGCCTGCCTCCTGACCTCTGCCTAGACCTGACTGCTTTCTTGCCTGCCTCCTGACCTCTGCCTAGACCCGACTGCTCTCTTGACTGTGACCTGGTTCTGACCTCTACCTGGACCTAATTTCTCTCTTGCCTGCCTTCTGCCTACAACCATTTTATGTACAGTCCCCACACCATAACCATTCTGTTCAATTTACCCCCTTGGCGGGGAAATCCTGGGGGCCGCGAATTTTTGATATTGTAGTGAAGACTAGGGTTTTTGGCCTCGCCTCCATCAGGAGCTCTGGTGAAGGCCATCTGCTACTTTGCCTTGAGTGAGCCCCAGGGGTGTTGCTAGATGGCAAAAAGACCAGGGGCTTCAGCCTGAAGTCCAAGCCCGGGAACCAGGGGGGGGGGGGGGGCGGTTGGTATGCAACGCTTTTTTTTTTGGCTAGCATGTGACCTACCTGACCTACATACACTGTTGACAGTAGTGACCTACATACACTGACCTACCTGCACTGACGGTAGTTACCTACGTACACTGATCTACCTGCACTGATGGTAGTTACCTACATACACTGACCTACCTGACATACACTGACATTTACATACTCATTATTACACTGTCTGACGGTTCTGACCTACCTCAGCTCAGCGGTGTCACAGCAGCAGGCAGTCATTCCGTCAGAGAGCCAAGGAGCCTAGCTGGAGGGGAGGAGGGCCAAGGAGAGGAGGAGAGCCTGGAGCGCCGAGCAGGGATGTGACGCCGGAATTGGACCAGGGGACGTCCATCATCGGCGTTGCGCAGGCTCCAGAAGGTGGGACCTTCTATAGGACTCGGCCACACTCGGCTAAATTTGGCAGTGCTCAGGAGGATCAGATCGATCCTGGCGCTCGCCACTGGGCTCGGGGCTAATAATGCAGTCCTGTCACCATGAGACTCTGGGCTTCATGGGGTCACATTCGGGGTTCAGCCATAACTAGCCACCCCCTCCCGACGCCCCTGGTGAGCCCGCATCACCTGCCGAGGGAAACATAACATTATCCGTGAGGATCTTTCCAGCTTTTTCAGTCCAAAACACACTTTTAACATTACAAAGCCTTGATAAAGGAGTCCCCGAGACGCATTGGATTTTTGTGATAAATAAGATTAAATCTTGACAATATGATCTGATATCGGCGCTTTCCTCCTTGCACACCACGTCTCTGCTTGAGATGTTGTAGAATGGTACAGAGAATATCCACAGCTTGAGGATGGCCAGATCTTGTAGTCCTCCACGAGACCCGTCAACACATCTGGATGCCAAACACCTTAGCTGGCATATCTGGGTGACGTCTCCTTCGATCGCCTCTTTTCCTAATTTTATAAAGTACTGGGGCTTGGATCACCCATGGATCAAGGAGTCTTCTCCCCCTCCCCCCCCCCCTCCTCCCATCCTACATACAGAGATATTTCAGAGAGGTGCAGTGTCAGGCCCATTCCCACAGCCAGGCCCGTTTTCTTCTCACGACTGCTTTATATCTTCGTAAAACTGTCAGCGCAAACCCGCGGCCCTACTCTCCGCCGAAATTTAAACACTAAACCGTGTTTATCATTGCGTTCTCTGGACAGTATTTTCCTGACACGGATATAATTAGTGGCTAAAATTACTTTTCTTGATGTAAACCAAAATACCTCATTTGAAAGACAGTCAATCCTAATTATGTCTTTCGTAGAAAAAATTTCAAAAATGTAAAAAAAAAAAGCCAATTTACGAAAAAGCGCACTTTGCTTTTAATAAATAGTTGCAGAGTCTGTCCATCAGGTCATGGATATAACGGGAATTCAGATAATCTTTTCATTCATGTAGAGTTAAAAGGAGATATAAACCATGACCGAGTGTCTTCTGTGTGTCATAAACAAATGTCTTCTTTACTGAAGTTCTTGTTTTCGGCTTTTTTTTTTACTCTGTTACATCTCAGTGCTGCTGATCTCCTGCACCCAGGGCTGTCTTAATGAGAGGGCACACCTGGGAACTGCCCAGGGGCCCCAGCTGCACGAGGGGCCCCTGCACTTTCCCCAAAGCAATGCCTGGGGTAGCTTTGGTGGCTATAGTGCTAGAGGTATCAGGGATGTAGAGAGGCCACAGTGTAGGGGTATCAGGGATGTAGTGGGGTCACAATACAAGGGGTATCTTATGGTATATAAGGTTACAGTGCTGGGGGGATATCTGGGGTGTAGAGGGGTCAGAGTGCTGGGGGTATATCTGGGGTGTAGGGGGGTCAGAGTGCTGTGGGATATTTGGGGTGTAGAGGGGGCAGAGTGCTGGGGGGGATATCTGGGGTGTAGAGGGGTCACAGTGCTGTGGGGATATCTGGGGTGTAGAGGGGTCAGAGTGCTGGGAGGATATCTGGGGTGTAGAGGGGCCATAGTGCTGGGGGATATCTGGGATGTAGAGGGGTCAGAGTGCTGGGGGGATATTTGGGGTGTAGAGGGGGTCAGAGTGCTGGGGGGATATCTGGGATGTAGAGGGATCAGAGTGCTGGGGGATATCTGGGGTGTAGAGGGGTCAGAGTGCTGGGGGGATATCTGGGGTGTAGAGGGGTCAGAGTGATGGGGGGATATCTGGGATGTAGAGGGATCAGAGTGCTGGGGGGATATTTGGGGTGTAGAGGGATCAGAGTGTTGGGGGATATTTGGGGTGTAGAGGGGTCAGAGTGCTGGGGGGATATTTGGGGTGTAGAGGGGTTAGAGTGCTGGGGGGATTTCTGTGATGTAAATGGATCAGAGTGCTGGGGGGATATCTGGGGTGTAGAGGGCCAGAGCATTACTTTGCCCAGGGGCCCATGATGCATTTAAGACGGTTCTGCCTGCACCCTCTTTTTGGAGCCGCTTCCAGTGTACATGCACTCAGGGCCGGTGCTACAACCAGGCGGCCGCCTAGGGCACCAACCTGTCCACTGGTGTTCCTACTCTCTTCTCTCTGCAGCAAGCAACTAAGTCTCGGCATCAGCAGGCAGCGGCCGCTCCATTCGCACATGGTGTCAGAGGCGCAGTGGTTGCAGAAGACTGTGCCTGTGTCCCGACAGGGGCCGTCTTAATAGCATCATGTTCCCCTGGGCAGGAAATGCTCTGGGGTCCCTATAATGATGACAGTGCAGGTAAACAGACATCAAGTAGGTAGGAGGCAGACTGCCCCCCCCTGTGTATCTATCACTCTCATTGCCATCATGGGGGGGGGGCCCAATTTAGGGGCAGCGTGGGCTCAAGGACCAGCTTCTTTGGGGATAGTGCAGGGGCCTCCCAATGCAGCTGGGGCCCCTGGGCAATGCCCAGGTGTGTGTGCCCTCTCATTAATGCAGCCCTGGTCCCGACTCTTGAATGAAAGGAAGCAAGAAAACATTAATTGATGGGCGCTGGTGAGGCTGCATTTGATGGGCGCTGGTGAGGCTGCATTTGATGGGCGCTGGTGAGGCTGCATTTGATGGGCGCTGGTAAGGCTGCATTTGATGGGCGCTGGTGAGGCTGCATTTGATGGGCGCTGGTGAGGCTGCATTTAATGGGCGCTGGTGAGGCTGCATTTGATGGGTGCTGGTCGGCTGCATTTGAGTGCTTCATTAAAAAGGTGGGGTATACATGGGCAGGGGAAAGGGGTGGGGTCAGGGGTGGAGCCTGGGGAGGGCAGCAAAATGAGGTTTCACCTGGGGTGTCAAAAATCCTCGCACCAGCTCTGCATGCACTCCAGTGATGGCTGCATGGTGGGTTTCCAGATGGTGGAAATGGTGGACAATGCCTGAGTGTAGGTAGGGCCTATATTTGGTACTTTAATTGGGAGAAACCACTAGCACCCCTTGTATAATGCACTAGTAATTGCAGAGTTGTTGCATAAACAAATACTGTAAATACTGTAAATCTGGCTTTGGCACAGATATCTACTCCCACCGGCCACTTTTTTTAGGTCCTCCTTACTATTCCTGGGTTGGACCCCTTTGGCCTTCATTCTTGGTGGAATAGATACAACAAGTGTTGGAAACGTTCCTCAGAGATTTCTCTCCATAGTGACCTGATGACATCACACGGTTGCTGCAAATTTGTCGTCTGCACATCCATAATGCCAATCCAATCCCGTTCCCACCACATCCCAAAGAGTCTCTATTGGATGAGTAGAAGTGAGTGTGTAGGCCATTGGAGGACAGTGACCTTGTTGTCTAGTGGTAAGATGATTGGAGCTTTGTGACATGTGCATTATCCTGCTGGAAGGAGCCATCAGAAGATGGGGACATTATAGTCATAAAGGCATGGTCAGCAACAATACTCAGGTAAGCCGTGGTGATTAAACCATGGGGGGCCCAAGGTGTGCCAAGAAAATATCACCCCCACCATCACGCCACCACCACCAGCCTGAACTGGTGATTCAAGGCAGGATGGATCCATGCGCCAAATTCTGACCCCACCATCGGGGTTCCCCAAGGTTCTGTTCTTTGGCCTATCCTCCTGGATGTCACATCACTTAATTAAACTCAACCTATCCAAATCCTGAGCTCATGATATTTTCCCCCACGAGCCACTTCTCCTAATTTCTCTGGGGGACAATGCACTGGGGAGGGGGACTGTGTAATGGGGAGGGGGCTGTGTACTGGGATGGGGGGCTGTGTACTGGGATGGGGGCTGTGCACTGGGGAGGGGGGCTTTGTACTGGGATACTGGGGTCAGTGTTACTGGGATAGGGGTCAGTGTAATGGGATGGGGGTCTGTGTACTGGGATGGGGGTCTGTGTACTCTGGGATGGGGGTCTGTGTACTGGGATGGGGGCTGTGTATTGGGATAGGGGGGCTGTGTATTGGGATGTGGAAACTGTGTACTGGACGGGGAGCTGTTTACTGGATGGGGGCTGTGTACTGGATGGAGGGCTGTGTACTGGAATGGGGGACTGTGCACTGGGGATGGGGCTGTGTTCTGGATTGGGAGGCTGTGCACTGGATGGAGGCTGTGTACAGGGATGGGGGACTGTGCACTGGGATGGGACTGTGCACTGTAAGATGGAGGGCTGTGTACTGGGATGGGGGGACTGGTGCACTGGGAGGGGTGCTTTGTACTGGATAGGGGAGCTATGTACTGTGAGGGAAACTGTGTACTGGATGGGGATCTGTGTACTGGATGGGGATCTGTGTACTGGATGGGGATCTGTGGTACGGGAAGGGGAGCTGTGTAACTGGATGGGGGCTGTGTACTGGAATGGGGGGGGGCTGTGTACCTGGGATGGCGGGGCTGTGCACTGGATGGGGGGCTGTGTACTGTGGAGGGTGCTTGTACTGGGATGGAGGCCTGTGCACTGATGGAGGGCTGTGTACTGGAGGGGTCTGTGTACTGGGTATGTGGGTGCTGTGCACTGGACTGTGGGGGCTAGTGTACTGGAACTTGGAAGGCTGTGCACTGGATGGGGGGGCTGTGTACTGGGATGGGGGCTGTGTACTGGGATTGGGTTTCTTGTACTGGGATGGGGGACTGTGTACTGGGGTGGGGGACTGTGTACTGGGGGGGGGACTGTGCACTTGGATGGGGGACTGTGCACTGGATGGAGGGCTGTGCACTGGATGGAGGGCAGTGCACTAGATGGAGGGCTGTGTACTGGGATGGGGGACTGTGCACTGGATGGGGAACTGTGCACTGGATGGAGGGCTGTGCACTAGGATGGGGGACTGTGAACTGAAGAGGGGGGCTTTGTACTGGATAGCGAGGCTTGTACTGGATAGGGGGCTGTGTACTGTGAGGGAGCTGTGTACTGTGCAGGGGAAGGGGGACTGTGTACTGTTATAATTGTGGTGCGTTATACGCCGATAAATCCGGTATGTACAAAGTATTAAGACGAGTAAAAAAGCAGATTACCCTGAATAAGAGCACCCAGAGAAGAATGAAGTGGCCAGTAGAAGTCATGAAACGTACTGATGGTGTTATCTGTGTATTTTATAACCAATAAAAACCCACATCCTTCTACCTGAGATTTTTGAAGGCTTCCAATTTGTATGGGTGCCCCTACATACTTCCACTACTGACCTCATGGGAACATGTTCTCTCCTTGAGACCAGTAAATGAGCGGATTATCCTTAATAAGAGCACTCAGACCAGGGAGAGATGGGGTCTCTGAATCAAATGATGTTTGAGGGTAACAGAACTAGTGTTGAGCAGAATATGCCATATTCGAATTCGCGATATATCTCGAATATATAGTCGAATATTCGACAGATATTCGCTAAATACGAATATTCGTGATATATTTTCGAAATGAAATGATTGCGAATTTTCGCTATCGCGAATGCGAATGCGATTGCGAATTGCGAATTGCGATTGCGAATATTCGAGAAATGCGGAATGGAGCACTCTGATTGGCACAGAATATTCGTGATATATTACAATATAAAATAATTGCGAATATTCGGCAAATGCGGAAGGAGCACTCTGATTGGCTCAGAATATTCGTGATATATTACAATACACAATAATTGCGAATATTCGAGAAATGCGGAAGGAGCACTCTGATTGGCTCAGAATATTCGTGATATATTACAATACACAATAATTGCGAATATTCGGCAAATGCGGAAGGAGCACTCTGATTGGCTCAGAATATTCGTGATATATTACAATACACAATAATTGCGAATATTCGAGAAATGCGGAAGGAGCACTCTGATTGGCTCAGAATATTCGTGATATATTACAATACACAATAATTGCGAATATTCGAGAAATGCGGAAGGAGCACTCTGATTGGCTCAGAATATTCGTGATATATTACAATACACAATAATTGCGAATATTCGAGAAATGCGGAAGGAGCACTCTGATTGGCTCAGAATATTCGTGATATATTACAATACACAATAATTGCGAATATTCGAGAAATGCGGAATGGAGCACTCTGATTGGCTCAGAATATTCGTGATATATTACAATACAAAAATAATTTCGAAATTTCGAGAAATGCGGAATGGAGTACTCTGATTGGCTCAGAATATTCGTGATATATTACAATATAAAATAATCGCGCGATATCGCTATTTGCCGAATAATCGCATTGCGATTTTTCGGCAATATAAAATGAGCGCTGCAGCTACTCGGCCAAGGTCTCTAATCATACCAGCAATGCTTTTAGACGTCGATGGGGATCTCTAGGATGTGATCTGTTCTAAAAAAAAATTTAAAACATTTGAATATTCGAAATAGCGAATATTCGCCGCGATTATTCGCGTTATTCGCGAATACTCGAATATGCAATATTCGTAGCGAATATTCGCAATGCGAATATTCGTGAGCAACACTAAACAGAACCCCCCCTTCTTCAGATGAGACCCGCTAGGTGTCCCAGAGCCCCTATTTATAGAGGGCCTTAGTAGGTCTCGTATGAAAAAGGGGTTCTGTTGCCCTGAAACCTTTTGATTCAGAGACCTCATCTCTTCCTGGGTCTGAGTCCTCTTTTTCATGGTATTCGGCTCAAGAGGAATGATGTAGGTTTTAATTGGGTATAAAAAATACATATAACTCCATCAACCCCTTTCATGACTTTACCTGGCCAATTCATCGGGCCTGGTCCATCTCCCTCCTTTATTGAATTTAAAAGCCTAATGTTTTATCAGAGGCAAGAATCCACTTCATCAGAATAAGACAAAATAATTTACTTACCACAGTTGATCGCCTTACCTCAGCAGTGCCTCCATTCTGAAAGGATATTAAGGGTATTCCAGGATACTTGACAGACCAGCCAATGGGTTAATACTGCTGCAAGACCACACCCAAAAGACCCCCGGTACCATCAGAAGGCTCGTACACAAGATCGGTTCAAACCAATAAAAACGGACTGAGGTTTGTTTTCATCAGTCCAAACCGATCGTGTGTAGGCCCCATCAGTCCGTTATCCTTCGGTCAAAAAACAGAGGGCTCGCTTTAAAATTGAACCGATGGATGGCTAACCGATGGGTCAAAACCAATCGTTAGTATGCAAAAGCATCGGTTAAAGGGCCACGCATGCTCAGAATCAAGTCGACACATGCTTAGAAGCATTGAACTTCTTTTTTTCAGCACGTCGTTGTGTTTTACATCACCGCGTTCTGACACGATCGTTTTTTAACCGATAGTGTGTAGGCACATCAGTCAGCTTCATTGGTGAACCGATGAAAACGGTCCGTCAGACCGTTCTCATCGGATGGACCGAACGTGTGTACAAGGCTTTAGACCCCTTTCACACTGAGGAGTTTTTCAGGCGGTTTAGCGCTAAAAATAGCGCCTAAATACCGCCTGAAAAACTCCTGCCCCTGCAGTCTCAATGTGAAAGTCAGTGGGCTTTCACACTGAGGCGATGCGCTGGCGGGACCGCTCCAAAAGTCCTGCCAGCAGCATCTTTGGAGCGGTGAGAGGGAGCGGTGTGTTTACTACTCCTTCCCATTGAAAACAGTGGGACACCGTGGTAATACCGCCGGCAATATAAACCCCTTTTAGGCCACTAACGGGGGTTAAAACCACACCGCTATCGGCCAAATTCCGTGGCAATTCCGACGGTATAGCGCCGCTAAAAATAGTGGCGCTATACCGCCACCAAAACTCCCTCCCCGATGTAAAAGGGGCTTTAATGAACAGAATGCAGAAAGTATGTTCAAAAATTGTCTGACCTATTACTGGGCGGGTATACAGTTTATATTTGGTTCAACCTTACCAGTCACAACCAATCACAATAGGGGAGAGGGGAGTGGTTAGTAAAACGCGAGTCTGAATCTTCAAGTTAAAGATATATGAACTTGAAAAAATTAATAAAAAATATTTTGCAAAAAAAAGATATATGAACTCATAGCCATCAAGATGGAGTCACTGTTAATCAGTCATATTACTACAAGGTGTATTTTTAGACAATATGCCAACATAAGATGATCTTTCATTTTCTTTCTCCTAGAGTCTTACGCCGGAACAAGATACAGGAAATCAAGAACAAAGCATTGACTCAAATGCCCAAGCTGGTGGACCTGTGAGTTATTCTGTTCCTAATAACAGTTTTCTCTTGATTCTGGATGGAGTGTGGAAGGGATAAAGCCCAGCTTTGGTTTATATTGTTACTTGTGTCCCCCCAGGGAGGTTCACCTTCCCTAATTGTCCTGTGATCTTTGTCACGGCTAGTAATGAGCTAAGGTTCAACCAACCCACCAACCCAATCGGCTTAGGCCGGGGAATGCCCTGCAGCCGCATATAGCAGAGACAAGGTTTCATATCACCTCTTGTTCTGGTGACAACTGTTGGATTTTCTATCACTTCTATGAGCTAAGGTTTTGGCCGAACTCACTGGAGGCTGTCACATGGTAACAGGCCACCCAGTCAACTGTGCCCATGGAATTCCCTACCCCACAGCCTCACGTGACAAAGAGTGCTGGTGACATCATTGACCTAATATGGCCATATTTGGTCATTGACATCCAAATTTAGCCAAGTGCCTATATTAATTCAATGATGTCACCAGCATCCCTGTCTCTTTGTTATATGTGGCTGCAGGGCAGGGCATTTCCCAGCCAAAGCCGATTGGGCTGGTGGCCTACCATCATGTGACAGTTTTCCCGCATGTTTTGCCTGTGGGAACAGAAAAGCGTGTTCAGTAGGATAAAGGTCCAAGGGTGTTCAGTAGGGTTGAGGTCAGTTCCTCCATGACCTCAACCCTACTGAACACCTTTGGGATGATAATATCTCATCCCAAGAGTATTCTGTAGGGTTAAGGGCGGATATTGATGTTGGATGAAAAGACCTTATACCAAAGGCCTTTCAAATGTAGGGTTGAGGTCATGGCTTCGTGCATCATTGAACCAATATGGGCACTTGGCCAAATTTGGACATCTATGGCCAAATATGGCCATTATAGGTCAATGATGTCACCAGCATCCCTGTCTCTTTGTTATATGTGGCTGTAGGACAGGGCATTCCCTGGCCAAAGCCGATTGGGCTGGTGGACTAGATCCTCCACACCAAACTGGCCACACCATGTCTTTATGGAGATGTTTTTAAAAAGAACTAACGCATTCCAATGCATACCAAAGGTGTTCAATAGGTTTGAGGTCATGGAGAAACTCCAGTGTCCTGAACAGAGCCCTGACCTCAACCCTACTGAACACCTTTGGGATGAATTGGAATGAGTTTGATCTTCTCAGCCAACATCTCCATAAAGACATGGTGTGGCCAGTTTGGTGTGGAGGAACTTGAGTATCCTGCATGGAGCCATGACCTCAACCCTACTTTTGAAAGGCCTTTGGTATAAGGTCTTTTCATCCAAAATCAATATCTGCCCTTAACCCTACAGAATACTCTTGGGATGAGATATTCAAAGGTGTTCAGTAGGGTTTAGGTCATGGAGGAACTGACCTCAACCCTACTGAACACCCTTGGACCTTCATCCTACTGAACACCCTTTTCTGTTCCCGCAGGCTAAACTGTCATTTGACGGTAGGCCACCAGCCCAATCGGCTTTGACTGGGGAATGCCTTGCCCTGCAGCCATATATAAAAAAAAAGACAGGGATGCTGGTGACATCGTTGAACGAATATGGCCAAATTTGAACGTCAATGACTAAATATGGCCATATTAGTTCAATGATGTCACCAGCATCCATGTCTCTTTGTTATATGTGGCTGTAGGACATGGCATTCCCTGGCCAAAGCCGATTGGGCTGGTGGCCTAGATCCTCCACGCCAAACTGGACACACCATGTCTTTATGGAGATGTTTTTGAGAAGATCTAACTCATTCCAATTCATACCAAAGGTGTTCAATAGGTTTGAGGTCATGGAGAAACTCCAGTGTCCTGAACATTGATTGGGCTGGTGGCCTACCATCATGAGACAGTTTTTCGCACATTGGCCTGAACCTTAGCTTATTACTAGCCGTGACAAGGATCACAGGACAATTAGAGAGGGTGAAAATGGTAACAGGCCACCCAGTCAACTGTGCCCATGGAATTCTTCACCCCATAGCTTCATGTGACAAAGAAGTGCTGGTGACATCAGTGAACTAATTTGGGCACTTGGCTAAATTTGGACGTCAATTGACCAAATATGGCCATATTAGGTCAATTCTGTCACCAGCACTCCTTTGTCACGTGAGGCTGCGGGGTGGGGAATTCCATGGGCACAGTTGACTGGATGGCTTCTTACCATGCGACAGCCTCCAGTGAGTTCGGCCCGAAAACCTTAGCTCATAGAAGTGATAGAAAATCAAACAGTTGTCACCAGAACAAGAGGTGATATGAAACCTTCCAACAGGGACAACTGTTCTATCTAAGAGGAGGGATTCTCCTCACTTTGATAGATTTCCTCCAACTTCCTGTTGCCTCTCCAGGACAGGACATGAGATTTCCTCAATGGGACACAAACAGTAAAAAATACACTGCCTTACTATACAGCTGAGCTCTGGGATGAGCAAATAGTGGTTAAATACAAGAGACATGTCCAATTTGCACCATGTTACATGTTAGCCAAAGGTGGCATTGGCCTTTAATCTGCTTATATATTGCCTTTCCCCCTATAGATTTTCATGAACTCAAAATATTGTTTGATGGGACATCTAACTGTTTATTATGTTACCTTGTCCATAAACAGCGACCTTTCTGTTAACCAGATGGAGACTCTTCCCCCGTCACTGTTTGCCAACTTGCAAGAACTTCAACAGCTGTAAGTGTTGTACTTATGTTACCTTTAATCATTCACTATGTTGCCAAAAGTATGTGAACCCCCTCATAATTATAGATTTCAGGTGTCCCTGGTGAAGGCTCCTGTTAATACTCAATTATACAAAGACATAGTAAACAATTGTGCTCTCCCAACCTTGTGGTAACAGTTTGGGGAAGAAAATTTAGACAAGGGGTTCCCAACCTGTCTTCAAGTACCACCAACAAGCCATGTTTTCAAGATCTTCTTCAACTCAACATCAAAGGTTTGGTGTTTATGAGAGCAATTTTATATAAGGGACATTCATAAGACATGGCCCGTTAGGGGTACTTGAGAACTAAGGGTGGGAACCACTGTTTAAGACCATGGTGCTCTTCCAACCTTGTGGTAACAGTTTGGTGAAGACCCTTTTCTGTTATAGCATGACTGTGCCCCCCTGTGTACAAAGCCAGTTCAATTAAGACATGGTTTGACCAATTTGGTATAAGGAAAACTCCAGTGTCCTGTACAGAGCCCTGACCCCAACCCTACTGAACATCTTTGGGATGAATTGGAATGAGTGAGATCTTCTCAACCAACATCTCCATCAAGACATGGTGTGACCAGTTTGGTGTGGAGGAACTCGGTGACCTGCACGGAGCCATGACCTCAGCCCTACTTTTGAAAGGCCTTTGGTATAAGGTCTTCTCATCCAGCGTCAGCACCTGCCCTTAATCCTACAGAACACTCTTGGGATGAGATATTCTCATCCCAAAGATGTTCAGTAAGTTTGAGGTCATGGAGAAACTCCAGTGTCCTGAACAGAGCCCTGACCTCAACCCTACTGAACACCTTTGGGATGAATTGGAATGAGTTAGATCTTCTCAACCAACATCTCCATAAAGACATGGTGTGACCAGTTTGGTGTGGAGGAACTCGAGTGTCCTGCATGGAGCCATGACCTCAGCCCTACTTTTGAAAGGCCTTTGCTATAAGGTCTTCTCGTCCAACACCAGTACCTACCCTTAACCCTATTGAACAGCTTTGGACCTTTATCCTACTAAACACCCTTTTCTGTTCCTGCATGACTGTGCCCCCCCTGTGTACAAAGCCAGCTCCATAAAGACATGGTGTGACCAGTTTGATGTGGAAGAATTCTAGTGTCCTGCATGGAGCCATGACCTCAACGATACTGACCACCTTTGGGATTAACTGGATTGTGATCCAAGTCTTCTAATTCAAAATCAGCACACTGACCTTACAAATGGGCACAAGTTCCCACAGACACCCCCCAAAAATCTTCCCAGAATAGTGGAGGATGTTATAGCAACAAACCAAATTAATGACCATAGGTTTGGAATTGAATTTTCTGCAGAATCATATACAGTAGGTGAGATGAGTTTTGGAACTCAAGTGTCCTGCACAGATCCCTGACCCCAACCCCTCTACACTTTTGGCATGAATTGAAACCCCAATTGTGAGTGAGGTCTTCCCATCCAACATCAGTACCTGACCTGACCTCACAAATAAACATAAACTCCCACAGACACCCTCCATTGTCTTGTGGAAAGTCTTCCCAGAAGAGTGCCACAGGGTGGGAAAGAAATATATTAATGGCCGTAGTTTCGGAATTGGGTGTACAACAAGCTTGGAAACATGGATAGGATTATAGGATGCTGCTAACAGATATGAACATGAAAGCCTTTGCTTTGCACAACTAAAAGGGCCAATAAATATAAATGATGTTGGTATTTCTACAATAAATAAATGCGATAACAAATGTTTTATAAACAGGCCCTATGAGTGTGTGTGGTTTTTATTCTCTAACTTTTCCCATAGCCTCGTATGGTAGATGTCTCCATGTCTGATGGTCTATAGGACAGTAGTTGTACTTTGTGGATATTTATATATTATATTTTTCTTTTCTTTTTTAGGAATATATCCTTCAATCCTTTAACTTCTATTCCACATAACCAGTTTGATATGTTGCCCAGCCTGCAATCTTTGTAAGTATCTCGCCTTTCCATCATACCGATGTCAATGTGTCAATAATATTTGATCTGTAGAATCTTCTAAAAATGAATCTGTTACAGCAGAGGTTCTTAACAAGGGGTATCTAAACAGCTTGGGGGTATGGGAATCAAATGATGGGGGTATGGGAATCAAATGATGGGGGTATGGGAACCAAGTGATGGGGGTATGGGAACCAAGTGATGGGGGTACGGGAACCAAGTGATGGGGTTACGGGAACCAAGTGATGGGGTTACGGGAACCAAGTGATGGGGTTACGGGAACCAAGTGATGGGGGTACGGGAACCAAGTGATGGGGGTACAGGAACCAAGTGATGGGGGTATGGGAATCAAATGATGGGGGTATGGGAACCAAGTGATGGGGGTATGGGAACCAAGTGATGGGGGTATGGGAACCAAGTGATGGGGTTACGGGAACCAAGTGATGGGGCTATAGGAACCAAGTGATGGGGCTATGGGAACCAAGTGATGGGGCTATGGGAACCAAGTGATGGGGCTATGGGAACCAAGTGATGGGGGTATGGGAACCAAGTGATGGGGGTATGGGAATCAAATGATGGGGGTATGGGAACAAATTGATGGGGGTATGGGAACCAATTGATGGGGGTATGGGAACCAATTGATGGGGGTATGGGAACCAAATGATGGGGGTATGGGAACCAAGTGATGGGAGTATGGGAGCCAAATGATGGGGGTATGGGAACCAAATGATGGGGGTATGGGAATCAAATGATGGGGGGGGTATGGGAACCAATTGATGGGGGTATGGGAACCAATTGATGGGGGTATGGGAACCAATTGATGGGGGTATGGGAACCAAATAATGGGGGTATGGGAACCAAGTGATGGGAGTATGGGAGCCAAATGATGGGGGTATGGGAGCCAAATTATGGGGTATGGGAACCAAGTGATGGGAGTATGGGAACCAAGTGATGGGGGTATGGGAACCAAGTGATGGGGGTATGGGAACCAAATGATGGGGGTATGGGAACCAAGTGATGGAGTATGGGAGCCAAATGATGGGGGTATGGGAACCAAGTGATGGAGGTATGAAACCAAATGATGGAGGTATGAAACCAAATGATGGAGGTATGAAACCAAATGATGGAGGTATGAAACCAAATGATGGAGGTATGAAACCAAATGATGGAGGTATGAAACCAAATGATGGAGGTATGGGAACCAAGTGATGGGGGTATGGGAGCCAAATTATGGGGGTATGGGAACCAAGTGATAGGGGTATGGAAATCAAATGATGGAGGTATGAAACCAAATGATGGGGTATGGGAAACAAATGATGGGGGTATGGGAATCAAGTGATGGGGGTATGGGAACGAAATGATGGGGGTATGGGAACGAAATGATGGGGGTATGGGAACGAAATGATGGGGGTATGGGAACGAAATGATGGTATGGGAATGAAACGATGGGGGTATGGGAACCAAGTGATGGGGTTATGGGAACCAAGTGATGGGGGTATGGGAACCAAGTGATGGGGGTATGGGAACCAAGTGATGGGGGTATGGGAACCAAGTGATGGGGGTATGGGAACCGAATGGTGGGGAGGTATAGGGACCAAGTGATGGGGACATGAGAACCAAGTTCCCTCTAGTGGCCATATTGCTGTATTTTATTTAAAATACCTCCATCAGGAATAATGGGCACTATGGTCACTGGATGGCACTGGAGATCCTGGAATTGTTGGGTGGGGGGGGGGGCTGTGCAAATATTTCCTACTTTTGATTTACGTTTTTTTTTATTTTTTATAAATAACATTACCTAGACCTCCATTCCATGTTTTGATTGTCCACGAATCTCGCGGCCTCCGTCCTGCTTGTTAATTTTGTGATTTGCCATTTTTTATATATATATATATACTATTTATACTCCTTGCTCTGTATCTGGAGTTTTCACACGTCTGGCCGTGTAATGGATTCTGACACACGTTAATAATTTCCATGCCTTCTCCATCACAGTTCATTAAAACCTGACATTTGTTATTTAAAAAAAAAAAAAAAAATCCTCCCGTAATAATTATTTAATTTGTGTTTTTTTTTCTTTTTCATCTCACCTTATTTACATTATCTCTATTTAACCACTTAAGCCCCCGGACCATTATGCAGGTTAAGAACCTTGCCCCCTTCGGCACTGCGTCGCTTTGACTGACAATTGCGCGGTCGTGCGACGCGGCTCCCAAACAGAATCGGCGTCCTTTTTTTCCCCACAAATAAAGCTTTCTTTTGGTGGTATTTGATCACCTCGGCGGTTTTTATTTTTTTCGCTATAAACAAAAATAGAGCGACGATTTTGAAAGAAATGCAATATTTTTAACTTTTTGCTATAATGAATATCCTCAAAAAATATATAAAAAAAAAAACATTTTTTCCCTCAGTTTAGGCCGATACGTATTCTTCTACATATTTTTGGTAAAAAAAAAAACACATAATAAGCGTTTATCGATTGGTTTACGCAAAATGTATAGCGTCTACAAAATAGAGCATGGGTCCTCAAACTACGGCCCTCCAGCTGTTCAGGAACTACAATTCCCATCATGCCCTAGTCATGTCTGTGAATGTCAGAGTTTTACAATGCCTCATGGGACTTGTAGTTCCGCAACAGCTGGAGGGCCGTAGTTTGAGGATCCCTGCAATAGAGGATAGTTTTATGGCAATTTTATTAATATTTTTTTTTTTTTTACTACTAATGGCGGCGATCAGCAATTTTTTTTCGTGCCTGCGACATTGCGGCGGACGCTTCGGACAGTTTTGACACATTTTTGGGACCATTGTCATTTTCACAGCAAAAAGTGCTATAAAAATGCACTGGTTACTGTAAAAATGTCAATGACAGTTTAAGAGTTAACCACTAGGGGGCGCTGTAGGGGTTAAGTGTGACCTCATATGTGTTTCTAACTGTAGGGGGGGCGGGGCTGGATGTGTGATGTCACTGATTGCCTTTCCCTATATCAGGGAACAGACGATCACTGCCACTGCCACTGTGAAGAACGGGGAAGGCGTGTTTACACTCACACCTCTCCCCGTTCTTCAGCTCCGGTGACCGATCGTGGGACACCGCGGTGCGACCCACGGCTACGCAGTTAAAGGGGACGTACCCTTACATGATTGTGCCCAGCCGTGCCATTCTGCCAAAGAACTATTGGTGTTAGGCGGTCCTTAAGTGGTTAAGAATAAATTCCATATATACTTCTCTCCTTCTTCATTCCTCTTCTTTTTAGAGGTGAGGGTCATGTGGGAGGGGGGGGGGATTTCTGAGTTAGTAAAAGAGGCAAAAAGCATTGAAAAGAAAAAATAACAGAAATAGAATTCAACCTATAGAAACATATTAACCCTTTTGCTACCAGAGCTGTTTTTGGTTTGCACATGTTTAACCGACCCTCCCCCTTGTCGACGAGTTTCGGAAAAAGATTTCGCCTTCATCAGGGTTGTGACAGAAAATATCATATCTAAAGAGAAATGCAAGATAATCAATAAGCAACACAAATAACCTTTACAGTTAGTACTGTCTGTATTATCAACAACATTTCTCAGCCACTCAGCTGAAAGATAAAAAGAAAAAGTGTTTTCTTTTTGTATCTTACTGTTTTTCTTCATCTACACATCAAAGAGATGAACTTCCATCTGCAGATAAGGACAGTTTTTTTGTTGTTTTTTTTTTTTTTTATTAAATGTTTCTCTTTTTTAAACCCCTAAATTTACACTAATCAGCCTTAATTAACTCCTTTTTCTCCTTCTCAATTTAAATATTATTTTCCTGCTGATTTTTTTTTTTACTTATTTTTTTGTTCACTTCCATTTTATAAACTATTAATAATTTGTTGTTGTTGTTGTTGTTTACTTTGTTTTGTTACTATTTTTACACCTTTAACATATATTTACATGTTCCACGTTTGGAAAAAAAAAGCACAACATTTAAAAAAATTGATTTTATTTTTTATTAAATGTTTAACCCCTTATATACCCCTAAATTTACACTAATCACCCTTAACTCCTTATTCTCCTTCTCCATTTAATTATTATTTTCCTGATGATTTTTTATTTATTTATTTATGTTCACTTCCATTTTATAAACTATTAATAATTTAAAAAATATATTTTTTTGTTTAACATATATTTACATGTTTCACGTTTGAAAAAAAAAAAAAGCACAAAATTAAAAAATAAATAAATGTATTTCACTTGTAAATAACTTTTCAGTACTTTGTACCACTGCGGACAGCTGACACGTGTAAACAAACAGTTGGGGTAGGTATCGGTAATTGGTATCGGCGAGTACTAAAAAAATAAAAATAAAAAATCCTTCCCAGTACAGGTCCCTCAGTACAGACCCCCCTTCCCAGTACAGACTCCCCTTCCCAGAACAGACCCCCCTTCCCAGTACAGACCCCCCTTCCCAGTACAAGTCGCTCAATACAGATCCCTCAGTACAGACCCCAGTACAGGTCCCTCAGTACAGACACACCTTCCCAGTACAGACCCCCCTTCCCAGTACAGACCCCCCTTCCCAGAACAGACCCCCCTTCCCAGTACAGACCCCCCTCCCCAGTACAAGTCGCTCAATACAGATCCCTCAGTACAGACCCCAGTACAGGTCCCTCAGTACAGACACGCCTTCCCAGTACAGGTCCCTCAGTACAGACACACCTTCCCAGTACAGGTCCCTCAGTACAGACACACCTTCCCAGTACAGGTCCCTCAGGACAGACACACCTTCCCAGTACAGGTCCCTCAGTACAGACACACCTTCCCAGTACAGGTCCCTCAGTACAGACACACCTTCCCAGTACAGGTCCCTCAGTACAGACACACCTTCCCAGTACAGGTCGCTCAGTACAGACACACCTTCCCAGTACAGGTCCCTCAGTACAGACACACCTTCCCAGTACAGGTCCCTCAGTACAGACACACCTTCCCAGTACAGGTCCCTCAGTACAGACACACCTTCCCAGTACAGGTCCCTCAGTACAGACACACCTTCCCAGTACAGGTCCCTCAATACAGACACCCCTTCCCAGTACAGGTCCCTCAGTACAGACCCCCCCTTCCCAGTACAGGTCCCTCAGTACAGACACACCTTCCCAGTACAGGTCCCTCAGTACAGACACACCTTCCCAGTACAGGTCCCTCAGTACAGACACACCTTCCCAGTACAGGTCCCTCAGTACAGACACACCTTCCCAGTACAGGTCCCTCAGTACAGACACACCTTCCCAGTACAGGTCCCTCAGTACAGACACACCTTTCCAGTACAGGTCCCTCAGTACAGACACACCTTCCCAGTACAGGTCCCTCAGTACAGACCACACACCTTCCTTCCCAGTACAGGTCCCTCAGTACAGACCACACACCTTCCCAGTACAGGTCCCTCAGTACAGACACACCTTCCCAGTACAGGTCCCTCAGTACAGACACACCTTCCCAGTACAGGTCCCTCAGTACAGACACACCTTCCCAGTACAGGTCCCTCAGTACAGACCACACACCTTCCCAGTACAGGTCCCTCAGTACAGACCACACACCTTCCCAGTACAGGTCCCTCAGTACAGACACACCTTCCCAGTACAGGTCCCTCAGTACAGGCACACCTTCCCAGTACAGGTCCCTCAGTACAGACACACCTTCCCAGTACAGGTCTCTCAGTACAGACACACCTTCCCAGTACAGGTCCCTCAATACAGACCCCCCTTCCCAGTACAGGTCCCTCAGTATAGACCCCAGTACAGGTTCATCAGTACAGACCCCTCTTCCCAGTACAGGTTCCTCAGTACAGACCCCCCTTCCCAGTACAGACACGTCTTCCCAGTACAGGTCTCTCAGTACAGACACGCCTTCCCAGTACAGGTCTCTCAGTACAGACACACCTTCCCAGTACAGGTTCCTCAGTACAGCCCCCCTCCCCAGTACAGGTCCCTCAATACAGACCCCCTTTCCAGTACAGGTTCCTCAGTACAGAGACCCCCTCCCCAGTACAGGTCGTTCAGTATAGACCCCAGTACAGGTTCATCAGTACAGACCCCTCTTCCCAGTTCAGGTCCCTCAGTACAGACCCCCATTCCCAGTACAGGTCCCTCAATACAGACCCCCCTTCCCAGTACAGGTCCCTCAGTACAGACCCCCTCACCAGTACAGGTCGCTCAGTATAGACCCCAGTACAGGTTTATCAGTACAGACCCCTCTTCCCAGTACAGGTCCCTCATTACAAACTCCCCTTCCCAGTACAGGTCCCTAATTACAGACACACCTTCCCAGTACAGGTCCCTTAGTACAGACACCCCTCCACAGTACAGGTTCCTTAGTACAGACCCCCCTTCCCAGTACAGGTGCCTCAGCACAGACCCCCTCACCAGTACAGGTCACTCCGTATAGACCCCAGTAAAGGTTCCTCAGTACAGACCCCCTTCCCAGTACAGGTCCCTCAGTACAGACCCCAGTACAGGTCCCTCAGTACAGACCCCAGTACAGGTCCCTCAGTACAGACCCCAGTACAGGTCCCTCAGTACAGACCCCAGTACAGGTCCCTCAGTACAGACCCCAGTACAGGTCCCTCAGTACAGACCCCAGTACAGGTCCCTCAGTACAGACCCCAGTATAGGTCCCTCAGTACAGACCCCAGTACAGGTCCCTCAGTACAGACCCCAGTAAAGCTTCCTCAGTACAGACCCCAGTAAAGCTCCCTCAGTACAGACCCCAGTAAAGCTCCCTCAGTACAGACCCCAGTAAAGCTCCCTCAGTACAGACCCCAGTAAAGCTCCCTCAGTACAGACCCCAGTAAAACTCCCTCAGTACAGACCGCAGTACAGGTTCCTCAATACAGACCCCAGTACAGGTCCCTCAGTACAGACCCCAGTAAAGCTTCCTCAGTACAGACCCCAGTAAAGCTCCCTCAGTACAGACCCCAGTAAAGCTCCCTCAGTACAGACCCCAGTAAAGCTCCCTCAGTACAGACCCCAGTAAAACTCCCTCAGTACAGACCGCAGTACAGGTTCCTCAATACAGACCCCCTCCCCTGTATAGGTGCCTCAGCACAGACTTTCCTCCCACACAGCACACCAGCACAGACCCCCTCTTCCCAGTACAGACCACACAGTATAAAGCCCTTGGTGAAGAGACAACAGCACTGAAGGAGACTATGAACTGCTGCTGTCAGGGGAGCGCTGGGTATTTTTTCCCTGGGGGAGTGGCTCTGGCATATTATCAGAGGAAGGAAGGAGGCCGCTGTCAGGGTAGAGCACTAGGTGTAAATTTTGCTGGGGGGGGGGTGCTTGTTAGGTACCCTGGTCCTGCAATAGTGTTACATATGGAGTCATCTCCCAGTATACAGTATATCTACAAAATTATTCTTGTGAAAAGGTCACCTTACTCTGGCCTTGTAATGTTGAAGATGTTTTGTAGCTTCTCCAAGCCGTTTCTTCAAGTCCGATGAGTGTCCGGAAAATCCCCCGGGACTTATATCCACACGGGTAGAACAGGCACCAAGGAATGTGTGGTTAGTGATAGTCCAAGAACAGGATAGGAAGTGTGATACATGTGGAACCCCCATGTCATAGTTACATAATCCCATCCTTGGTATCGGGGTCTTCATAGGTGTGGATTCTTTTAGTCACATGGCTAAAGGCGTGAACTTCCTTCAATCACAAAGGTACAGATGATAAAACTGCATTATATGTGGAAGACAGATGGGAATGAAGGCCCCCACCTCGGTTCTATCTTTTTTGTGCACCCTCTCATATGCTTACGTTCCTTTCTTCACAGGGACATGGAGGGCATAGAGATCACCAACATCAGTAACCGAATGTTCTCTAAAATGGCCAATCTGTCACACATGTAAGTACAAGATAAGTCATAAAGCAGATCTAACCTCCGACGTATGTTTTGGTGAACTCTATGCATGCTCAGTAATCTGAAACTGTTCACTATATAGCCAAAACTACTTTGACCCCCCCCCCCCCCCCATGATGGGGTTCAGGTGTCTCCATTGAAAGGTCCTGTTAATACTCCATCATACAAAGACATTGTAGACCATTGTGCTCTTCCAACCTTGTGGTAACAGTTTACCATGTTGGAACAGAAGACCCTTCAGCTTCATAAAGACATGGTGTGACCAGTTTGGTGTGGAGGAACTTTGAACACCTGTGGGATGAATTGGAACACCAATTGTGAGCCAGGTCCTCTGATCTTACATAAGTACCTGAAGGGTCCTGTTAATACTCAATCATACAAAGACATTGTAGACAATTGTGTTCTTCCAACCTTCTGGTAACAGTTTAGGAAAGACCCTTTTCTGTTCCACCATGACTGTCCTCTATGTACACAGGCAGCTCCATAAAGACATGGTGTGACCAGTTTGGTGTGGAGGAACTCAAGTATCCTATATAGAACACTGACCTCAGCCCTACTGGACATCTTTGGTAAGAATTGTATTGTAATCTAGGTCTTCTAAAAATTGGTATTTGACCTCACAAATGGGCAAAAATTCCAACAGACACTCTCCAAAATCTTGTGGAAAGACTTCTCCGATAAGAGTGAAGGATGGTAAAACCACAAAGGGAGGAACTCCATATTAATGACTATAGTTTTGGAATTGAATGTCCTACCGGCTGATATACAGTAGTTGTTTCCACTCCAGTGAAGGGTCCTTTTAATACTCCATCATATACAAAGACATTGTAGACAGTTGTGCTCTTCCAACATTCTGGTAACAGTTTGGTGAAGACCCTCTATGTACATAGGCAGCTCCATAAAGACATGGTGGGGCCAGTTTGGTGTGAAGGAACTCGAGTGTCCTACATAGAACCCTGACCTCAGCCCTACTGGACACCTTTGGTAAGAATTTGATTGTTAGCAAGGTCTTCTAATCCAAAACCAGTATTTGACCTCACAAATGGGCAAAAATTCCAACAGACACTTTCCAAAATCTTGTGGAAAGTCTTCTCAGATAAGAGTAAAGGATTTTAAAACCACAAAGGGAACAACTCCATAATAATGACTATAGTTTTGGAATTAAATGTCCTACCGGCTCATATACAGTAGTTGTCTCCACTGAAGGGTCCTGTTAATACTCCATCATACAAAGACATAGTAGACCTAGGGCCAGATTCAGGTAGATGGGAGCATCTTTGCTCTGGAGTAACGCTTCTCATTTACGTTACTCTGCCGAAATTTTAGGAGCAAGTGCTGTTATTCATGAAGCACTTGCTCCTAAAGTTGCGGCAGCGTATCGAAAATGAGCCGGCGGAATTCAAATTGGGCGGGTACGGGGCGTGTATTATTTAAACTAAGCGCGATCCCGCGGCAAACGTACTGCGCATGCGTCGAGTGTCAATGCATCCCAGTGCGCATGCTCCAAATTCTGTCAGTGAACGTCAATGACGTCACATCCCCATTCATGAACGTTTTACGGAAGCGACGCAAATTTTTTTTTTTCCGACGTGATGACGACGGCTATACTTAACATAGGATACTCCACTAGGGGGCTGCTTTATCTTTACCTCGCGTATCGCTTACGGAAACGTCGGAAAGTCACTGCGTCGCGCCCGAAAACGATCGTGAATTTCCGATTCCCGCTGATTAACATATTTTTTCAGCGTTAATCAGCGGGGAACGCCCCCAGCGCCATTTTTTAAATTGCAGTTGCGATGCGACGGCGAAATTCAATTACGCCGCTCGTATCGGAACTCCAACCCGGCGTTTCTTGTTTTCTGACTAAAGAAAACAGAAACGCCGGCTCAAAGTGAGAGTTATGCTGGCGAATCACTGATACTCCAGCCTAACTCTACCTGAATCTGGCCCCTAGTGTTTACCTGGTGTTTATCACGGATGTTGCCCTCACTTTGCCAGCCTCAGGTGACGTCATTCTTCCAATTGCTCCTCTCATTGGCCAGTAGAAGAAAAGAGTATTGACTGGGGAGATTGTGCGTAGATGATGCCATATGAAATGACTGGGGCTCAAGGACAGCTTCTCTTCACTCGTAAAAGATGCATTTTCTGTAAATGATGACTTTTCAATGGAATTGATTTATAAAGCGATCGCTTTAATGACCGCTAATTATGTTCTGTAAAAAAGAATACAAAAAAAACATCTTCTAAACAAATATATAAATCCTTGTGTTCAATTACGCATGCATACTAAGTTCTAAAGTGCCAACATCTATGTGCTTGTCCTGCTTTCACCAATGTTCCTCTGTGCAATCCTATAGATGCCCTACAATATAGATATTTAAAGATATATTTTAAATAAATCTAGATCTATATATATATAGTGCATGAAACACTCCAGTCCAATAATCCAGAGCTGGTGCCCTTAACCAATTCACCACCGGAGGATTCGGCTGCCAAATGACCAGGCCATTTGTTTGCGATTCGGTACTGCGTTCTTTTAACTGACAATTGTGCGGTCGTGCGCCGTTGCACCCAAACAAAATTGGCGTCCTTTTTGGAGCTTTCTTTGGTGGTATTTGATCACCTCTGCGGTTTTTATTTTTTGCGCTATAAAAAAAAAAAAAAGAGCAACAATTTAAAAAAAAAAATTTTTTTTGCTATAATAAATTTCCCTCATAAAAAATATATAAAAAAAATAATAATTTTCTCAGTTTAGGCCGATACGTATTCTTCTACATATTTTTGGTAAAAAAATAAAATAAATCGTAATCAGTGTATATTGATTGGTTTGCACAAAAGTTACAGCGTCTACAAAATTTGTTCCACTCTCTACCCATCTCTGAGCACCGTCCCTTCATTCCACCCTCTACTTACCTCTGAACACCATCCTTTAGTTCCACCCTCTACCTACCTCTGAACACCGTCCCTTAGTTCCACCCTCTACCTACCTCTGAGCACCGTCCCTTCCTTCCACCGTCTACCCACCTCTGAGCACCGTCCCTTACTTCCACCCACAACCAACCTCTGAACACCATCCTTTAGTTACACCCTCTAGCTACCTATGAGCACTGTCCCCTTCCTTCCACCGTCTACCCATCTCTGAGCACCGTCCCTTAGTTCCACCCACAACCAACCCCTGAACACCATCCTTTAGTTCCACCCTCTACCTACCTCTGAGCACCGTCCCTTCCTTCCACCGTCTACCCATCTCTGAGCACCGTCCCTTCGCTCCACCCTCTACCCACCTCTGAGCACTGTCCCTTCGTTCCACCCTCTACTCACCTCTGAACACCAGCCTTTATTTTCACCCTCTACCTACCTCTGAGCACCGTCCCTTCCTTCCACCGTCTACCCATCTCTGAGCACCGTCCCTTCCTTCCACCCTCTACCCATCTCTGAGCACCGTCCCTTCGTTCCACCCTCTACCCATCTCTGAGCACCGTCCCTTCCTTCCACCGTCTACCCATCTCTGAGCACCGTCCCTTCCTTCCACCCTCTACCCATCTCTGAGCACCGTCCCTTAGTTCCACCCATAAACCAACCCCTGAACACCATCCTTTAGTTCCACCCTCTACCTACCTCTGAGCACCGTCCCCTCCTTCCACCGTCTACCCATCTCTGAGCACCGTCCCTTCGCTCCACCCTCTACCCACCTCTGAGCACTGTCCCTTCGTTCCACCCTCTACTCACCTCTGAACACCAGCCTTTATTTTCACCCTCTACCTACCTCTGAGCACCGTCCCTTCCTTCCACCGTCTACCCATCTCTGAGCACCGTCCCTTCCTTCCACCGTCTACCCATCTCTGAGCACCGTCCCTTCCTTCCACCCTCTACCCATCTCTGAGCACCGTCCCTTCGTTCCACCCTCTACTCACCTCTGAACACCATCCTTTAGTTCCACCCTCTACCTACCTCTGAGCACCGTCCCTTCCTTCCACCGTCTACCCATCTCTGAGCACCATCCCTTCGTTCCACCCTCTACCCACCTCTGAACACCATCCTTTAGTTCCACCCTCTACCTACCTCTGAGCACCGTCCCTTCGTTCCACCCTCTACCCATCTCTGAGCACAGTCACTTTGTTCCACCCTCTACCCACCTCTGAGCACCATCCCTTAGTGCCACCCTCTACCTACCTCTGAGCACCGTCCCTTCGTTCCACCCTCTACACACCTCTGAACACCATCCCTTAGTTCCACCCTCTACCCATCTCTGAGCACCGTCCCTTCGTTCCACCCTCTACACACCTCTGAACACCATCCCTTAGTTCCACCCTCTACCCACCTCTGAGCAGCACCGTCCCTTCCATCCACCGTCTACCACCTCTGAGCACCGTCCCTTCCTTCCCACCCCTACCCACCTATGAGCACTGTCCCTTCGTTCCACCCTCTACCCACCTCTCAGCTCTGTCCCTCCACCCAGAAGGAGACAGTAGAGTGAAAGAGAGTTGAGCTTATCACTGTGCTGCTTCTTCTTTCACTGTCCCATTCGCTGGTTGGGGGGCTTGTCCGGGATCACCTGCGCTCAGAGGATATCGGCAGAAAAGGATATTGCCGGGAAGATCTCTGCATCAAAATCTGGTTTTGTTCATTCTCTCTTATTTGTTTTCCATCTTGTTATTTTTGGCTTGCCCTCTGCTTTAATTATTGAAATACATTGCGCACATATTGAATTATTACAACTGATTCTTTTCAGAAAACTTCAACTTTTCGCTGACTCTGGAATCCTCCAGCGAACGCGGTGTGGCGGGTCTACGCGATTATAGAACGAGAAATATTATATTAACAAAAATGCCCAGTTCTATTTCAGTTCATCTTCATTTTTTTAACAAAGTTTAGAATGTAATCTTATGAGGGGGGGGGGGGGAATCCTGGCATCGGATACTTTTGTTGCCAACGTCGCAGTTTGTTTATGAAATAGAGAAACTTAAGTTTTAATGATGGAAAGTTTTGCACCGAAGTACGACCCCCCCGGCTTCTCCTTCTCCGGGTTCATTGTGATGGTGGGGGAGGGTAGGCACAGGGCCGAAGACACTGTCAGAAAAGTCAACGAGATTTTCTGGGTAATTATTTACAAAGTGACACAGACTTCATTTAATAAACGCACCGTATAATCGCGCTAATTTCGGCACAATTTTTTCCGCCTGACACTCATTATTTTTCCTTGACCACAGAAATTTGCAGGCAGATATAAAAGACACTAATTAATGCAGCTCTGTGTTCATTAATAAATCGTTCCGGGTTCATCTACACTTGTGCGCATAATAATGCCTTTATCGCAACACTCAGCAACGGGTCCTCGGTATCCGCGGTGCATTGCAATGCCATTCATTTTTAATGACACCAGGGGCTCTTTTTCTCAGGGAATAGTTGCAGGTACTCCCCCCTTCTGAGTAGGGTTGAGCGAACCTGAACTGTAAAGTTTGGGTTCGTACCGAATTTTTTTTTTTTTTTTGGACCCGAACCCGAATAATTTGCTGAAAGTTCGGGTTTGGGTTCGGAGTTCAGCTATATAACGGCGCGCTGCACGGCAGCAAATCGCCATTTGTTTTACTACTGTGACTAAGAAGCCATCACAGCCATGCCTACTAATGGCATGGCTGTGATTGGCCAGTGCAGCATGTGACCCAGCCTCTATATAAGCTAGAGGCACACAGCACATCTCATCACTCTGCTTTAGCTAGGGTAGGGAAAGGCTGCTGCTGATCTGAGGGAAATATTGAGATAGGACTATCCTGCTTCAGAAATCTACACCAGCACTGCATCTGTCCCCTGTGAGATACTCTGCATTATATAGTTTAGGGCAAGGTTCCTGCTTGTTGTTATAGGGAGAGAATTATATAGGAGATACTCTGCATATTACACTAGCACTGCATTGCATATGTTCCTGTCAGATAGGGTTGTCCCGATACCGATACCAGTATCGGTATCGGGACCGATTCCGAGTATTTGCGGGAGTACTTGTACTCCCGCAAATACCCCCGATACCCAAATAGAATACTTCGCCCAACCAACCCCCCCCTCCCCCCGGCCGCCGTCGCTCCCCCGCCGCCGTCGCCGACCCCGCCGCTGTATATACAAAGCCGCCGCCGCGAAGATTACATGCCGCTTTCGTTTTTCAATATCTGTTTTCCCTATCGCCTGCCCTGTGTAAAGGACAATCCCCCTTGCTAGCGATTGGACGGATCTGTCCAATCACGAGCAAGAGGGAGTGTCCTTTACACAGGGTGCGCAATAGGGAAAACAACTATTGAAAAACGAAAGCTGCATGTAATGTTCACGGCGGCAGCTTTGTATATACAGCGCGGGGTCGGCATCATCATCATCAGGTAGGGGGACATCATGGCAGCAATATGTGGGGGACACATGGCAGCAATATGTGGGGGACACATGGCAGCAATATGTGGGGGGACACATGGCAGCAATATGTGGGGGGACACATGGCAGCAATATGTGGGGGGACATGGCAGCAATATGTGGGGGGACATGGCAGCAATATGTGGGGGGACACATGGCAGCAATATGTGGGGGGACACATGGCAGCAATATGTGGGGGGACACATGGCAGCAATATGTGGGGGACACATGGCAGCAATATGTGGGGGGACACATGGCAGCAATATGTGTGGGGACACATGTCAGCAATATGTGGGGACACATGTCAGCAATATGTGGGGGACATGGCAGCAATATGTGGGGGACATGGCAGCAATATGTGGGGGGACATGGCAGCAATATGTGGGGGGACATGGCAGCAATATGTGGGGGGACATGTCAGCAATATGTGGGGGGGACATGGCTGCATTTGGGGACACGTTTAAAAAAGTATCGGTATTCGGTATCGGCGACTACTTGAAAAAAAGTATCGGTACTTGTACTCGGTCCTAAAAAAGTGGTATCGGGACAACCCTACTGTCAGATACTCTGCATTAGATAATTTAGGGTGAAGGTTCCTGATGTTCTTATAGGCACAGAAATATATAGGAGTCATTCCTACTTTACAAACCTAATTGCAGCTGCACTGCATATGTTCCTGTCAGATACTCTGCATATTGCACCAGCATTGCATATGTTCCTGTAACATACTCTGCATTGGCTACTGTAGGGAAAGGTTCCTGATTGTGCTTATAGGGAGAGAATTAGTTAGCATCCTATATCAGATCCCTACTTCAACAAATCTAATTGCACCAGAATAGTGTCCCCATCATTGTAATCATTTGGCAGGAATAGTGTCCCATCATTGGTAATCAGTAGAGAAATAGTGGCCCCTTCATTAGTATCATTGTCAGGAGAATAGTTGGCCCCATCATTGTTTATCATTGGGGGGAGGAATAGTGTCCCATAATTTGTGTCAAAGGGAGAAATAGTGTCCCAATCATTGGG